>CATQJA010000848.1:0-29798 GCA_958295435.1 Mesorhabditis spiculigera
AAAGAGAGGATAAGGGAGTGAAAGTAAGGCGTTTGATTGTTGAAGTTAATGAGACGTTATGGAACATTTTCACTAAATTGGAGAACGTGATTTAAACGAAAAGCTGTATTTCTGAATTCTACGAAATATTATATATTAATTATATATATTATAATAATGCATGACATAAATCATAAATCCTGACGTAGCTGTAGCCATTTTCGAGGTCAATTTTGCAAAGATATGTCGATACGTGGCACTACGGCTTTTACGGCCGCTTAAAAAGCAGTTGCTATGTTTGAAAGACTTTTGGAAGGGCTGAAGGAGCAGAAATAAACGGGTTATATTTTGCTGAATTTATTGATGTATTTGTGCAGTGATAAATGAATTATTTTTTTCGTGCCAATATTATAATACACTTTTGACATCCACATGATATCGGTAGGCATTCTTCGTTCTCTCGCTCTCTCTCTCTATCGCTCTCTCTCGCTCTCTCGCTATCTCTCTCGCTCTCTCGCTGTCCCTCCTCACTCTCTTCCCTCGCACTCGATCGTTCTCTCTCTTTCACTCTCCATCTCCCATCCCTCTTTCACTCACTCGCTCTCGCTCTCGGTCTCGCCCTCTCCCTATCTCTATCACGGATATCTCTCCCTTTATCTCTCTCACTCTCTCGCTTCTGGCATTCCTTAAACCCAAAAGTTATTTAGAATTCTACAAAATATTGATTTTTCTTGCTGTTACGGCGTTTGGCTTTTTCTAAACTTCAAATATTTTTGGCTTTTATTATAGATTATTGAAGCCTCGTTTTTGTTTCGGCGTTTAACTTTCAAAAGTTTTTTTTTAGCCGACCCCCCATAAATTTTCAACCCCAACCGCTCACACCTACCCGCCAAGACAAAAGGCAGCGCCCGCGCGCCTTTATCTCCGCGCACATCTGGCCTCCCCGCAGCGCGAAAACCCAGACTGACCCAACGCCCTTTCGAAAAACTTTCGAACCGTGTTTTTTGAATTATCTTAATCCTGCAAAATTAATGCTTTACGTAGTTTCAAAATTTCGTTTTCTTATTTAGTCTACTGCTAGTATTTACAGATATCCACGTTTTTTAATCTGTTTTATTTAAATTTGATGCTATAATTAACATTTCTCAAAAAATTTTAATTTTACTTGGCTTGCCTCTGGCCTGGATTCTCAAAATGGATGGCTAAATGGGCGGATTACAAGGTTTTGCCTGCTCTGAAAAGCGCGTGTTTCAAATTGAGTTTACTACCAGTATTGATGGATATTTTCCTTTTCTTAGAATTTTTTCGCATTTCATTTTAACCCCATAGCTAAATTTTTTAAGAATTATTGATTTATTTACTTGCCTCTGGCTTATTCTCAGTCAGTTTCCGGCTAGTCTTGCTGATATCCACCTTTTATAATACATATACACTTATTTTTATTCTACTGCAATACTATAATTAGAATTCCTCAAGAAAGGTGTTTTTTTTTACTCCGAAGTTCGATGGGCAACTCTGCTTATTCAAAGGTTTTGCCGACTTTTAAAAATACGTTGTTCTCAAATTCAAATTCCTCAAACTGTTTTATTTTGTTGCGCTTGTTCTTGCCTAAAATTGCAAAATGGATTTCCAAATTCCCAAGCCTAAAAATTCTACTTATTAAAAGGTTTTTCTTACTTTTAAGATAGCGTTTTTCTGATTTAGTTTACTGTTAGTATTTACGAATATCCACCTTTTTTAGAACTTATTTTTATTTGACTTTACTCCATAATAAAATCCCAAAAAATCTGTCATGTTTATTTTTTTGTGGCCACTACAGGGTGTCCCAAAATTATCCGGACAAAGTTGCAAAGCGGTTTTTTCCTATTTTTTCCCTGTTTTCGCAGACCATAATTTAATTTCTATGAATCTTTGAAGTGTATTTAAATAGCTGAAAAAGAAAACTGCGCGCGAATCCATTATATCTCTTCGGCACAAATCGAGGAAGGTTGAACGAAATTCCTTGCCCCTTGCAAACGCTGAAAAAGCGCGTTGTTTCCGATCCCATAAAAAACTTCTGCATGATCGGACCAACTAAGAAACCACAGGAAGAGTTCGGAAATGACCAGCCAACACCTTAGCCGGCCCAAAAACCCTAGGTTTACACCAGAAAAAAAACCGCGGGCAAAAAAGTTGAAATCAAGGTACGCGCCGCCCCAGTTACTTTAAAGGATTTGCTCTGGAGGAACCCTAAAAACGCGATATTAATCTTGTCCAAGACCAGAGAATAAACTTTTGACGGTAACGATAAAGTACAAGCTGTTTAAATTAAGCTAACTTAGGTTTTTGAGGAGCTTGAGCACGAGCAAGCATCGAAATACCTTGCCCAGTAATCGGACGGAAATCGGTATTAAACGGAAAAAATGACCATTAACATGATGGAATCTTGGCGGAGTTAGGTCCGTTTTGCCAGAAAACGTCATTTTTAGCCCACAAAAATGTCTGAACACTTTTTGAAAGCTTACCCCAGTTTTTATGTTATTTAAGAGGCGAAAAATTTTAACACGTTCTTCGCTCGTTTGTGAAGCTATTAATGCGTTCTCCAAGATTTTTTTGCACGGTGCATCGAAAATGCCTCAAAAAATATTATGAAATACAATGCGGGGGCCGAAAACAGCGGAAAAATTGAAAAAGTCAGTTTTTAGTTTTGTCCGGATAATTTTGGGACACCCTGTATATTGCTAACTTTTCTTATTAAAAAAGGCTAGTTTCAGGTCTTTACCTCGACTCGGGTATTTTCACCAACTAAAGCGGGTTCCGACGCATCCGCCCATGTCGACATTAAGACGAAATGAAGAGGGAAATATTTATATCAAACAAGGTTGGTTGTATCACTATGTTATAGGCTTTTATATTTCGTCTTTTGCGCACTCTGAGGCAATTCCTTTTAACATAGTTTTATTGGCTCGGACAGCAAAAATTTTGGGATTCACGGCCGACTTTATTCGATATTTCATTTCTGATTTCACCAATCATCAAGCCGGAAGTTTTTTTTTGGAAAGAGTTTCGTGCGCACCGATGAAACGCCACTCGGTATAATACGAAGCGAAAAGGTTGGTCCATCCTATTTGATCCGGATTTTTGTGGTCTGTTATGCTATAAGGCACCCTTTAGCTTTGATCTTTCTGACATCTCGCATGGATTCATCCTTCTATTGGCCTTTAAAATATGATGGTTCGAAACTCGGCTTTCTATGCCCAAAACTCGTTTCATCGAGATCATGCTCATTTCGCTCCTCTTTAGACCCATAGCAAGCGCAATTAGCTCCTAACTTAATTACTGTGCAAAAAAAATTTAAATTACCAATGCGCTTAAAGGGATATGACCTCGAAAAAGTATATTGCATTCCAGATTCAACGATTCGAACCGGAGCATTATTGCGTTACCCTGGACGTCTTCCTGGATATACACAATATTAAGAAGCCAAAAAGGTTGGTTCATATATTAATTTGTATCTAGAAAATTTTTAACAAAAAATTATTTGTTATTTTCTTTTTCTATCTTTTCTTTGCCTTTTTTTAATCCAGCAGGACTCATCAAAGCTAGGATTAATCTTTCTTTCTCTCCCTCTCTCTCTCGCTCTCTCTCTCTCTCTCTCTCTCTCTCTCTCTCTTTAAACACAGAACATGTCCCGGAATTTGAGCTTTTCTCTTGGCTACGCTGGTTTCTTCTGTCTAGCTATCTATATGTCACTATCCCTTTAGCAGTAAAGCGCTCGTAATATCGAACTTTTTCTCTAAATTTTACTGGTTTATATTTTCCATCCATCTGTCGCTATCCCTTTAAACACGGAACAAGGCTCAGAATTTGTATCTTTCATTGTTTTGTCCTGACTAGCCTGTTCCATCCAGCTGACGCTATGCCAGAATAGAGGAGCAAAATTCGGGCTTTTCTTTCTTGCCTTTGCTCGTCTTTTCTCTACACATATGCATCTGTCGCTATCCATTTAGTAATAAAAAGGTTTCGAAGTTCAGCCTTGATTTTCTGACCCGACCTGCCCTACCGTAACCCTGTTTGCTATCCCGCGGACGGTTACCGGCCGGTAACCAAACCAACGAGATTTTAGTGTACCTTTAAATGAAAAAGGCTCCCAGTTCGAGTTTTTCTTTTCTTACTCGTCTCTTCTATCCAGCCTTTTTCATCACTTCTTGCAAAAAAATATCTCGGAATTCGAGCCATTCTCTTTTGACTTGCCTTGTCCATTCTATCTATCAACCGGTCGCTATCCCTTTAGGAGGAAAATGTCTTTTTAGTCCGACTAGGCTCTTCTCCCCCTTCACATGCCGCGCTTCCTTTAAATGAACAAAGGCACCCAATTCGAGTTTTTTAACGTTACGCTTCTTTCCTAATCATCCTTTCTTGACCCTTTCTTCTCTCTCGTTTGGACTCATCCTCTAGTATAGTTATTCGAGCCCTTCTTGTGCTTTCTTTTATCTATCTGTCGCTAACCCTTTAAAAAGGCTCGGAATTTGATGGCATGGATCTCGCGCGTTTGACATAGATTCCTTTTACTTTTCCTTTGATAAAAATCGAGCTTTGCTTGACCTGTAAGTAGAATGCACGGTGGGCAGGAACTTATTATTCCTATTTATACAAATACCGATTTTGATAATGCCGATTTTACGAAATGTCCGCTTTACAGAATGCCGACTCACAACGCCGATTTTGGCGCATAATAACAGAAGTTTTGGTTTCTTGATCATATTTGCTCGAGTTTTTCCCAAAAAATCCAAAGGTGTGACAATGATTTCCTGCGCGGTTGTTAAACGCAAATTCGCTACAAATTGGATATGAGTTTGTCTTCGAATGCCCTCCTTTGAACAACTAAAAGTTATCGTTTTTATTCCACAAAGCTATTAATTGTTTTTGCCTTTTACATAAAAGTGAATCAGATATTCTGGAAAGCGCTGTTACAATTTAGTATTGAGCGCCTGAAGTTGCCAGACAAACGTTGTGGTTCCCTAGGATTTTTTGCCCTACGGAAATGACGCCATCAATCTGTTGTAAAATGTAAAAGGGAAAGGGATCGGCGTTCAGTAATTTGGCACTATGAGACTCGGCATTCCGTAGATCGGTATTATGAAAAATCGGCATTGTGAGAATGGGCGTTCTGTAGGTAATGCCGCATTTGGTCTGCTCCCGCCACGTCGTGTGCGCAAAGTTATCCAGTTCATTCCAGAATTTATCAATAATGTGGACACCTGCGCATTTGTGGCTCCAACCAATGCTACAGGGCTTCAAAAATTTTTCAAAGTTTTGGATAGTTTTTTTCCAATTAAATTCTAGACAAAATTTCACTAAAAACGCTGTTAAAACGCTTACTACGTACGACGTTACAAGATTTTTTGGACTTCAGGAATAAGCGCATAGCCCAAGCCCAAACTACCCCCCCCCCCCCCACAATGGGAAACACCCGTAAGGCGCAATCCGGAATCTAAAAGATATAATATTAAGCATAAAAGGTCAAAAATAATAAGTATGAATTTACAGTTGAAAGGCGAAGAAAAACGGATGACGAACTGCAAGATCTTCAGCGTCACTTCTCGTCTCATCGTGAGCCAAGAATTTTACCTAATTGAGATTTGAAACTAACATATATTCCAATTATTAACTGTATTTTTATAACTTATCCATTTCTATCTAATTAATATTAACCTCTTGTCTTCTTTAACACTCTATTTGTAAAGTTGCAATGGGCCGTGACACCCGGTTTTTTTAAAGGCGCCAAGACATTCCCAGTTTTAAGGGCGTAGTGAGATTTTGATATCCATCCTGGAGGAAAACATCCGGCTCTTGAAAAG
This sequence comes from Mesorhabditis spiculigera, assembly GCA_958295435.1. Lineage (NCBI taxonomy): Eukaryota > Metazoa > Nematoda > Chromadorea > Rhabditida > Rhabditidae > Mesorhabditis > Mesorhabditis spiculigera. Next base: position 5,820 of record CATQJA010000848.1, read on the forward strand.
CTGTCAAAAGTGTTATTCCATTTTAATGTTTACACCAAATGTTTTTGCATTTTATGTGTGTAAATCTGCGTACTCACGTTGAGCTACGCCGAATCAATTGACGTCCAGAAGATCGAGGACGCATTTGAATTTTGTCCGTTTTTTAGCACACAAATCACACAAATGTTTAAAATGAATAAATGCCGAAAGCCGGTTTGTTTCAGCATCAATAAATGCAAGATTGTAGCTTGTAGTTGACCTGACTGGCTCCAATTTTACTATCGGGCATTTGGAAAGAGCATACTGGGACCAGGAGAAAATATATAATAGACTAAAACAGTTAAATATAGCACAAAAAATGGGGACCGAAAAGCTAGACATTAATATTGGGCAAAATCATCACTTTAAAATACTATCAACACTCAATTTCTCCTGCGAGAAAGTTGAGAAACTTCTTTTTCTAAAATCACGCGAAAATTCGACGAACTGCCGGATTTGGCTTTTTAGAAGATTCTAAACGATAGAGAGAATCCTGAACAAAAGTAAAAATGGAAAAAGCGAGGCATAAATCAAAACATATATGTAGGCCGAACTATGTGAACGATAAAAACTGGATTTAAAAATTAAATCGTGGAGAAAAACTAAATGGCGGAAGTCTGACCTTTATAAACGAAACTGTAAACTTTGTACAAAACCGGACTTCCACAAATCGTTTTTTGCTGGCCAGGCATGGAGGAATTACCTGGGCTACCGATTCCAGAAAAATCTCGGGAAGCGTAGTTGCATCGAACCAGAATCGGAAAAGTTTTGCACTATGCCGCCTGGGCGGAATATGATAAAATTTGGTTTTTCAAAAGCGCACAAACGATCAAAGTGGAATCACGAATTATACTGAATCCGGAACAAAATTGAAACTTCATAACACAAAACCAATAACGCATTGCAAGAGCTTGTATTCTAGGCGTTTTTTTGGTCCTGAAACAATTGGAAAAGCTTGAACCATTTCACTGAGAAGACGTGGAGGTTGTGACCGTGAGTCGGAGGACTCTTTTCGCAGAATCTGTGTGAATTTTTTACGCGGCCATTTCACAGACGTGGGCCCAGAGGCACAGGCGTCTAAAAAGTTAAAGGTTAAAGCTAACATTTTTAAAAACGGGGGAAATAGTAGGGATCCCCATCGGAAGGAATCATGCTGTTCAATGATAAACTACGCCATATCACACAGCCATTAAGGAATTGACATCAAAGTGATGTTGTTGATCGGCCGCTCTGTCGGTTTCCAGAAAACTCATCGACTCAGAATAAGGATAAGAATAAAGAAACTCATAACTTAGTCTTGTATTTTTTTTTGAATTCTTTGAAAAATTCCTCTTTAGGAGATCAAAACAGTTGAACGGTTGAACGCATTAGGTTCATCTTTCCAGAGATTGAATCGCAAAATGGAAAAAGCAAAAAAAGATTGTACCTTCAAGTTCTCAACGCCTGAGTCCGTTTGAGGGTATTTAAGGCAGCGCCCGACTCTATGCAGCTATCAACACTTCGTGCATTAGATACAAGAACACTCACCAATGATGAAAAGAGATAAGGGTACTTCTATCCACCGACCTCAAGCTATCGTCCGGTCGATGCGAACGAGGCGCATGATGCGTATCGTGGCAAAATTCGAATGTTTAGCGACAAAGGATTGAAGCTATTCTCAAGGTATTACAGCGCTAGGCGCACCGCGGGAGCGACTGGAAATTGAGGACATGGAAAGACATAGACTGGACACTGCCAAGGGCCCCGCCCCTGTGTATGGTCGAGCCCAGAGGTCAATGCAAAGTTTTCATGCAGTTGAACAGTTTTAGGAGAAAAGTCTTCGCTCTGACCCCTGCCCAGTTCAAGTCATTGATCGACGCCCTTGGTTGATGCCGGGTCTGTGTTGCCAAGTGCGGCCGCGTCGGGTCGTGCCACATTTTTGGCTCATATGCCACGTGCGGTCGTCGCGAGTGCTGGGCGCAAGAGGAATGGCATAACAACATCATATGTCAGGCGTAAGTTTTTTTAACTTTTTTTTATTGTCTCATCATTACGATACTACAACACAGCGATTTTTCAGAATTCGCGAAGCGGCAGCTGCAAAAGAGGAGGCGGAGACCGACCCGGACTTGTTGGCATTTTTGAAGTACCTATGAGGGGTGAGTTTCTGAAAGTCTCGATCACGCCATCTCATTTTTGATAATTTTTGAAAAATCTAATTTAAATTTTCTATTGACCGTCCATATCTCTCAAACTATAGCCAGAGCGAATAAGTGAAAAAGGAGGTGTTCAATGGCTCGGTCTCTAGTTGCAGGGGTTAACATAAGATTTAAGACTGTTGCCAACAACGTCATAATAGAAAGATATTTCAAAGACTTTCTTTGCTCAGTTTGTATCATGATGGATTTTTTGGGATTTCGACTCTGCGGTCGACATTCTCGTCAATAGTCAGCTTGCCTTTTTCGCTTAGAGAGCTCCAGCAAAAGCAAGTAACTGAAGTGCGTGATTGGAGTTGGTAGAAAACGCCTTGTCGCAATTAAAGCGACGGCTAATACGAAGAGTAGCAGGTACTCATCAAAGAAACTAGCCGGAATGAGACCGGGGCATTGGTGATTCGTTGCTATACATTGCTCTGGAGATCGAGCGATGTACCTTGGTGGAATTCTACTTTTTTATGGTAGTATAATATTCATGCGATTTGGATCGATCGTTCAGTTGTCCGTGCTACAGCATAAATGTCTGCGTTTGACGGGCGTAGTCCAGTGGAATTGAATCGGCGTGAACGACAACCTTTTGGCGCCGGCGGGGTCAGCTCGAGGTCCAAGGTGCAATGTCAAGTAACGGCCATGTCGTAGCTGTCGCTGCCGCCTTGCCTCCGGCCGAGTTCAAAAACGCGGACTCAAGGTTGATGGGACGAGGATTTGAGAGTGTTTTAGATGGCGGGCTTAGATTCAGCGGCCGTGAGTCCGGTTGTTCAAACCGTGATCGTATTGTTTTACACGTCGGCGGAGTAGGTACCCGGGTAGCATGCGTGAGTGACTGAGTCTAATAGGAGTATAGCGTTAATTTCATCGTTGTCCATACTACAAAGTGAGCGTCTGGGCTTGTCGGGTCTGGTCCAACGTTAATTTATCCATTAGATCAGAGTGGACAACGACCATCGAACCGTAGCCTTCCAGCATTTGCGTGTACGCCTCGTTGCAGCCCATACCGCACTTGTCCCAACTCAAGTTCCAAGATTTGTGCGGTACGGTCTGGCCGGCGAAATGAATATTCCAATTTTTGATTGAGTTATGGTGGAAACGTCTAGGGTCCGCGTTACAAGAACCCACAAAAGCGTCATTTTTCACAAGAGCGGAAAAATTCGACGCGGGAGATGATTAGAATTAAAAAGCTGCATCTCATAGTCAGGCAGCTTTAAAACACCGTCGGGCATGAAGAAACTCTTGGTTTCACTTTCTCTGCACGCGAAATCCTACCAAAATGGGGAATACCATAAACTTAGAGACGAGATGCTTTTGACCTGCCAGAGCTGGGAGCATGCCAACCGTAAGGGTATAGAACTAGCCAAAAACGCAATACCGAAATTTAATGCAAGCAACGCCAAAACAATGTCCCTGCGCGAGGTACTTGCAATACAAAGATACTTGGCCGGCAAGTATAGGATAGCGGTTTACGATAACAATGGGGCCATGATTTTCTCGCTAACAAATTCACTTGCCCCGCTTTTAAAAATACTCTATTACGAAAACCATTATATGACTTTCTTCCACCCCCTAACGATTTTTAACGGCCAGGATAGAGTACGCCTCACTTTTCTATGCAAGCGATGCGGGGTTCTCAAACCTAATCACGTTAGTCACACCAGATGCCTAATGCAGTGTCTTAAATGTCAAAAAGTTGATAGGAGCTGTTCGGTGATTTTGGGGGAGCAAAAATCTTGCCTAACCTCCAAAAGAACCTTCCCTAACGAACAATGCTTTAACATCCATCTCACAAAGGGTAAATGCACATCGCGCACGCACAAATGCTTAAATTGCGGGGAGGAGTTGAAAAAAATGCTCCTAAAAGCGCACGTCTGTTTCACAAACTATTGCGGCAAATGCAAAGAGCAAAAACCTCAAGGCCATAAATGTACATGGGTCCCGATGACGCACCTTAAACGCCAGCAGGCATTAGAACAATGTAAAACTTTCCGCTTTCTATTTTTCGACTTTGAAACTGAATGCGTAGGGCACGACCGTGAGGGGAATTTAGTATGGCTACCAAAACATACGGTCAACCTTATTTCGTTTATGAAAATCTGTAATCTTTGCGCCCCTAAAGTGCTACTCGCCAACGGCATTGTAACCAAAGACAATAGTCTGCGCAGCAGATGTCCTCAGTGTGGCCCCGTAGATGTAGAAATCTGGCACCCAATCCGGGGAAAACACCCAGAAGAGCTTATGGAGCGCTTTTGCAAATGGCTTCTTTTCGACCCGACCAATGATCGGTACACGTGCCTAGCCCGAAATGGCGGCTGCTACGATACCCATTGGATTCTAAAACACGCCATCGCTCTCGGGGTCATTCCGGTAGTTATCATTAATGGGCAAAAAAATTTGAGAATGGATTTTGCAAGACCTAGAAAGACCTTTATTACTTTCAGGAGCTCTAGCTTGCAGGGTCGAGGATTGAATGGGACAGTGCCTCACAACTGGTTTTATATTTTACAAAAGGGGCGTGGTCAAATCTAGCCACGCCCCTTTTTTGTCATGTCTTACACTTTTTCAGAATTCGTACTTTGTGGTGGTGTGACGTCAGCGATAGTTTACTCGACTTTCATACTCCACTCTGTTTTGAACTTTAGGCTTAGATTGTTGGATTACAGACAGTTTTGAGGGCGGGACAGTTTTTAGATGGCGGGATTAGATTAAGCATGCTTAAGTACGCCCGTTCGAACCGTGGTGCTGTAGTTTTACACGTTTTTTCGGCTTTTACGGTGATCCTTTGCTCTTCTCTTTTGCGGGGGGGTGAGCAAGCGAGTAGCAGCTCTTTTAGAATGGCTAGTTGGGCACGACCGCCCTTTAAGCGCCCCGCCCCTGTGTTCGAGCCCCAAATGCCCGCACGGTATTTTTCGCTGGGTTTTTTTTCTATTTCTTTCGGTCTTAGCCCCCCAGAGCCACGACCGGTGCCGGTTTTTATATTCAGACGAGCCCGTCGAAGAAATGGGCCAGTGGCACCCCATTGGGCACCAGCGCCTCCTCGACTCCCTAGGTCACTTCAGTTAGCCCGACGGCTCGGGGGTCTGCGTTAGTGTCCTGTTTTCAATTGTGTGTTGTTTTTTTTGGTTTTCTCTGTTTTCTTTTCGTTTTCAAAGTTCCAAAATAAGAAAAAAATTTAGCTTGAGTGAGATGGACCTTGAAATCGTTTGGCGCATCAACCAACGACTTAAAGCGATGAAGAAGGAAGTGGACAGCAGCCACCGTCTTCTGTCGGCATTTCTCGACGTAATATTCAGTTTCAGTTCATAATTTCAGTTGAGTAGTTTTTTGTTTAGGAGAACATACGCCTGCTCAACAGAACGCCCCCCGGCGACCGAAAGCAAGACCCCAAAAACACCACCACCCAAATGCAGCTGGTCTAGCCCGGAATCGTCCACGGTAATTCCCGTAGTTTTTCAAAACCTTGGTTTAGACCCCGTTTACGGCTTTTATGCGCCAGTCTCCGGCAACCCCTTTAACTCCACCGACGCCGGGACCAAGCACCCCGTCAGCTCCAAGACGCCCATCGCTGCGAAGAGCAGAAACCTCCTTGCGGGGGAATATCGAGGATCCCTTGCTTTTCACCGGACCTCAAGTTAAGAAACGTTTTGGGGAAGTAGGATCAAAAAAACGGAAACGATGTCGTAACAATATATTAAAGACAGGCAGATATACGCGCCACCGAGATAAAAAGGTAATAATATAGTAGTCATCAAAGAGAAAGGAATAATATAGTAGTCATTTAATAGAAAACAACACAATATAGTAGTCATAAAATTAAAAGTTAACAATATAGTAGTCATTGAATTAAACAGAAACAATATAGTAGTCATTTAATAGAAAAAGAGCACAATATAGTAGTCATTGAATTAAAAAGAGTATGGTAGCCAGCTTTTCTAAAAACGAAACAATATAGTAGTCATTTATCAAAGACTACCACAATCTAGTGGTCGCGAAATTAAAAAAAAGAAAACAGTACAGTAGTCCGCTTTTTAAAAAGCGAAACAATATAGTAGTTATTTAACAAAAACCACCGCAATATCGAATCCATTGAATCAAACAACAACACAACACAGTACTCGCTTAATTCAAAACAATAGCGGGCTATGTAAAAGAACTTGAAGTTATCAGGTTTTTGTTTTTGCAATTAGATTTATACCCAATATTACGCCTTATATATTTATTTATATTTTGGCTTATATATGACCCCTGTTACGTAAAAAAACAAAACTAATTTAATGCTTCACAAAAAGCAGATGCATTGAAAGTTGGTGAAAACGTTAAAATGGGATAACACTTTTGATAACACTTTCCAGGAGTCTTAAACTTTTTTTGGGAATGGATATAAATGTGTCACTGCGCATTTAAAATTGGGCTGTCTTGGTGCCTTTAAAATTGGGTGTCACGGGCGTCTTCCTTATTGTCAATTCCTATCACCTATATTTTCCTGATTTATGATCATTTTTTGTTCTGTATACTGAATTGAATTTTTTAATGGAATAATAAATTTTATATGTGAAGCGAGAGGGCTGAAAATGCATCGGATTTAAGTCAAATAACAATGGAAGAGAGAGAGAGAGAGGGAGAGAGCTAAAAGAGAGAGAGAGAGAGAGAGAGAGAGAGAGAGAGAGAGAGAGCGATCGAGTGAGGAAGAAAATGAGAGAGATGGAGAGGGAAAGAGAGAGAGCGATCGAGCGAGAGGGAGAGAGAGTGAGTGAGATGGAGAGTGACTGAGCGAGTGAGAGTTAACGAGAGGGAGAGAGAGAGCGACAACAGGATAGTGTGAAAATGAGAGAGAAAGAGAAAGACAGAGGTAAAGAACTTATTTTCCAATTTTCGCAACAATTTTGGCCACTTTCACAATTTCGCCACCCTATGACTCCTCGCGAATAATGGACTTGTTCAGCTCGAGTGTGTGTTGTCGAGAGATTGAGGAAGGACGTCACAAGTCTTGTGAAATTGACCCCTTTGCTAGGCTATTTCTAGCCCTCGACCCGTCTAAATTCGTCTCCCCATCCCGAATTCTGGCCGTCCAAAAGCATCGACTTGTCTTCTCGTGCTCGGGGTCCATTTTCTGAAAGATGCCCTTATCTCTCTTCTCCCGTTTTCTCAATCTTTCTTCTCCCCAACTTTTGTGTCCCCAGGGGCTTTCGATATTGGATGTCCCGGATTTTTCAGCAATGCGGCACGTTGAAACGCGACTTTTTAAACTTTTTTCTATGCCTAGTCGAGCCCGTATTTTCTTCAAATTGTTGTTTAGATTTTCAAATTTTCAGAAGAGGACGGTCTTACCAAAATTTATTAAATTAGAAATTTCTGCATTAGTTGCTGCATTGCTAAACGAATGCCATACTCGGTAACTTGATAGTACTTCGAAAAATAAAATTATTTGCGTTCAAACCAATTTTTTTGCTAGCGTTATACGCTATTTTTGAGTTGGTAATTTTCCATTTAGTCCTTTTTTGCACCAAAAAACAAGATATTTTACCTTGGGAATGCGGTAATCTTGCCGATTGGATCGATCAAGTTGGCCAAAATCTGCTTTTTTATCAACAAGGTATCCTGTAAAACTTTAACTCATTTTGGCCGTGTAAATCTTTTAGCAAGTTTCCAAATGCATCCTTTTTACCCTCAATTCTTTTCATTTATTTTACACCTTCTGCTACACCAACATCTGCTCACCTCTCGCTGTCTGCCAACGAATTATAGATTTATAGTGATAGCCACGAAACAGCATATCCTATCCTATCTTAATCGTAAATCCTATCTTTTTAGCAATTCCGAGTACCAAACATCGACGTTCTACGATTAATTAATGCATCGATCCTGCATACAACTAATTTTCGATGCTGATTTAGAATTTATTTCATAGAATTCAGGAGAATGCCGAGAAATTTCTTTATTCAAATCTGCGGCCTTCCCGTGTTCCCCTCGCGCTCAACTGAAAACTATAGCATTCTTTATGTTCCTATCTTTTTGTTGTTGTATCCTTGCGCATGCCCGGAGCCCATAAATAGCCTCCCAGCCATGCATATATACTACACCACCAGCGCCGATTTCGAGATTTCGGCGGCAGCTGTTTTCCGGTGCCACACCGCGATCGCGGCTCGCATGCAGTTAGTATCTGCTCGGAAAGACTTGAATCCCTTGGGGAAAGCCTCAAAGATCTTTTTCTTCTTCTGTGACACGGACCTACGATTTTCGAAGCCGGCTCTCTTTGGGATTCCACGTGAGGAGATAAATGAGGTTACGGTGGGGGTGGCGGGGTTTAAACGCATCATTTTTGGCTGACTGATGCTTTAAAAGGCTCGAGCTCTGATCGTGGCTTCTTGGGCTTCGAAATCTGGGCCCGAAGATTGATCAAAAATGTTCCCATTCTATCTCTGGTTTCTTGAACTATTTGTTCACCTACGGGAAACACAGTAGGTAAACCGCTTGTTTTAGACCTAAACCTGAATATAAAGCAAAAACCGAAATTCTGAGAATGTACCGCCAAGCGCAGCTACCTCTCGAATCTCTTCCCCAAAAAGCAAAAAGAATTGCGTCAGCCGGGAATCGAACCCGGGTCGCCCGCGTGGCAGGCGAGCATTCTACCACTGAACCACCGACGCTTGCCATGAAGGCACACCGGGGCGGGCTAAGAGGGGTAGGGGGCTGCACGCAAAAGCTGAGATGGGTCGTGAACCAGCTACTGGCGAAGATGGAAGGTGTAAGCGTAATCGCCTAACCAGTTTTTTCAGCGGAATCGGCGTAAGATGTGCTATTTTTATCCCTATCATTTTAAAGTACATTTTCTTAAGATTAAAACACGATTAATTATATCTTAGGAATGGTATCTCTTGTGAACCACAGCCGTAAAAGCAACCCACTTATTTTTTTGGTAAGAGAATTGAGAGTCCGGACTTGTTATACCTTTGAAGTAGGTTTTTATAAAAGCAAGGCTTTCACCCCCCCCCCCCCTTACGATTTCATATTGCTCTGAATACCGTAATTTCTGAATTTGTTTTTAAGCCTGGACAAAAACGCGGGCTTAGGCTAGTTTTAGCGAATTTACCCTAAACGCCGTCATTTCCTCGCATGACGTTGGTCCAGGGAAACTTTTGACCTCCGCTCTTTCGATCCCCAAAAAAGACCAGTTTCACCTCACCAAAACAAAGTTTATCCTGGCCAATCTTCCACCCCAATTTCCTCCTTTTGGGCCTTCCCCCTTGCCCACCACCAATCCGGCTTGGCCCCCACACGGAAAAATCGGATTGGCACTGGCCTGGTGGCAGCAACGAGGCTCCTTGGAAATTTTCGTGTGAGACCCACCCTCTCTTTTCCCCATTTTCGAAGCAAAAAATCCTGTCCACCCCATCCTCGTCCTCCTTCTTCTCCGGCTCGCAAAAATGGCCGGAACCCCTCGTCCTCCTCCCCCACCCCGGGCGGGCGGGCAAATGGCCCAATTTTGCGCTATTCGCGCGCGCGTGGCCGTCCGGCTGTCCATCTCTAGGAGTTTCCTCCCGGATCTTCAAAGAGTTCATGCCAAGCCTGAAGATTTGGGTTTAATTTTTGGGCGTCACGAATTTTCACGTGACCATCCTGAAATATTTGCTTTTTCTGATAGGAAAATCCAAATAGTCTGACATACCTTTGGTTTGTATTTGCCATAGTATCCAGCTTAACTCAAAACCCATTGCAAAATTCTAAATTCTGAAAACCTAGCATTGTTTTAAACCACCTGCCCTATTTTTCCACCAAAAAGCGAAAAAACTTGCGTCGGCCGGGAATCGAACCCGGGTCGCCCGCGTGGCAGGCGAGCATTCTACCACTGAACCACCGACGCCTGGGAGCCGTCCCTTCGAGGCGCACTGATAAGGTGAGAAAGTTGGGTGGAGCAAGCAAACAAAATCTGCAAGGGATCCATAACAAAGATTGAACATGCTTTTAAGGGGCACCAGCTTAAAAAATTTTGTGATGATTCGTAAAATTCTATACGTGGAATTCTACACGGCAAAATCCCATTCAAGAAGATTTTTGGCAACCAGTTAAGCATTTTTGACCGAGTTTGATAGTTTTTTATTTTGCTTTTAGAAAAATTTCTAGACGCCCAGTCAGATTTTAGGAATTTCATATTTTACCTTTTGAGAATTCCTGCTCTTTGATTCTAGCTCTATCCTGAACTTTGGCGTCTTTTCTGTTTCGTGCTGTTTTCTTTTCTGTTTTAATTTTTATGCGCTTTTTCTGCCCATTTCTTTCTATTCCCCAATTACGCAAAACCCGTCGAAACTCAATCCGCGCATTTTCATTTCCAAAAAACATCCACCACCAAAGGCATCGAGGATCGAAATTTGAGACCCCGATGGAGGTCCCGACACCCCCCCCGGACCTGCGTGATCTATTCGGCGCTTTTTTTTTTGGGAAGAGGAAAGGGGGTCGAATTCTCCTATCTTCTCGTTTTTTTGCCTGGATTCCGATTGTGTTGGGGCTAGACATCGAGCGGCGGGTTCAGACACTTATCTGGGAATTTTAGAGCCGTTTTGGCAACTTTTTAGAAGACCACCAGCGACGTTTCTGGAATGTGACGTTTTTCCCTGGGGTTTCGGTTTCTGTCAATTGCAGTCGCGTGTGCCTGTTAATTCATGGGCCGCGCTTTAAAGGGGCTAGCAAGCGTCTGAATCGACCCCTAGGTATGAATAAGTCTTAACAACTACACCACACGCCTGGTATATGCGCTAATTTCAATTCAATTCCAATTTTCCAGCAGGGTGCATTTTAGTTTTTGGTGCCAACTTGAGTCCATTAAAGAGCCTGATAAGGAACGGCTATAGTTTACGGTATTCTGAGATTTTTTTATGCTATTTAGCCGCGTCCGTAACACGTAAATTAGCATCTTAAGCACTTGGCCGCATTTGGCTCTACAACTCCATTTGGCTTTTATTTATAACATGTAACTGGTTAGTCAGCTGCGATCGATCCGCAGCTTTTGCTTCCATTTTCTTGATTATTCTGCTTTCCAGCATTTCCGCTTTGGCTGTACCTTCTTTTTTTCTTCTTGCTATTCTTCCACCCCCACAACCACATCACATAAATTCTCCTCTCCAGCCATCCGTGGCTATCGTCCACGAAAATCGCTTCCTCCTCCTACCTCTTTCAATTTCCGTGGCCACCCCCCAGACTTGGCGCTCAATAAATTAGCCCTGAAGAAGGGGCCAAGAGATCAGGGGAACGAGTTTTTGTTCCCCTTTGACCTCCTGGGGAACGCCTTCTCCGGATTTGCTTCTTCTAAAAGCTCTGCAAATTCCCTGGAGGGTCTAACCTTGCGACCGCAGGGTCCGGTTTTGAGTTTTGACACTTCGCTTTGGGAAGATTTGAGGGTTGACACCGGGTCAAGGAGTCCAAAACGTTCAGACGGGGGTCAGAGCGCGATTTGAAAATCAGAAAGCTGCAGAAAAAAGGATGATCAATCCCGAAAAATCGCAGTTTCTGATAGTAGTTTTTTTGTAAGCTTTTTATGCCCGTTTTACGATGGGTTTTTTCGGTATTGCGGTAGTTTGCGATTTGCGGTAATATAAAAAATACATTATCTTATAAAGTTATTATAGTTCAAAAAGGTATATCCAGTTAAGCTCCAATGCAAAGCCGTGATCCACATTTTCATCAGTTGTGTTTTTGACGTACCTGCCTCGCTCTCTATCTCTCTCCCTCTCTCTCACTTTCTCTCGTTCTCTCTCTCGTTCTTTCTCTCCCTCGCCCATCTCTTCTGTTAATGGTACGGTCCGAAACTCATAACGGCCTGAGGTCAAAGTAAAATCCGGAACTACCCGGAAATTTTATGCAACGAAACGTGCGTCTTTACCCGATTTCATCCTCGTGACCTCACCGTCACGAGTCCATCCGAACACTTCCGGTCTCAACGTTTTTTAGCAGAGATCAGATTTTGTTTTGTTTTCCGGTGCCGAAAATTCATGAAGTGAACGCGCGCACACCCTTTCGGTCTCTGGAGGGACTTGTCAGGGGGGTTTGACGGGTTTTGGGTAGGATATGCGGAGGCTGAGGCCCAGCTGAATGCCCTGGGGGGAGCTGGGAAGTGCCAACGATTCAGCTGGTTCTTGCTCTATCTAGTTAGCTTAAACAAGATATCCCACCTTTTAACGGAGTTAGAAACCGGGTACAGTAACTCACACGTTTTCTCCTAATCTTTCTGTATATCTCACTCTCTAGCCGTGTTCCTTGACATTTTTAGAGCTTTTTAGACCTTGGTATTCTTCTAGCTGCTGTAGTCACTCGCATTATCTTTCTTGCTCTCTCCCTCTCTCCCTCTCTCCCTCTCTCTTTCGCTCTCTCTCTCTCTCTCTCTCTCTCTCTCTCTCTCTCTCTCTCTCTCTCTCTCTCTCTCTCTCGCTCCCGCATTAGCTTTCCAAGTGCCATGAAACCGCTTTTCCTACCTTTTATTTTCGGCCTAAATCCGAGGCTCTTCTCGAATCCTCTCCCCCCCTCCAGCCTAAGAATCGAACCCACCGACCATCGAAGCCATATACCCTAGGGAATACACCAGCTTTTCCCCCAAACAACGCCATCACACCCCTTCTCTTGGTGCTCAAAACACAGCTGCCTCTATTTTTTGAGCCTTAAAAGCCCTCTCCTTCTTCTATCCCTCTGGAGTTAACTCCAACTTCACACCCGCCCCACCCGTTCTCCTGCCAAGATTCACCCCCGGGGGCTTCACATCCGTTCTCTCTCTCTCTCTCTCTCTCTCTCTCTCTCTCTCTCTTCCTCTCTCTCTTCCTGTAAAGGCAAAGGGTCAGAGACTATACGAACGCCTCCGGCTTTGACGAATGGGAGGAGCCGTTCGTTTTGAGTTGTCAGGGGAACTGGTTAAAGTTGCCATGCCCGGGGTGGATACTTCAGTTTTGACCACTAGGAAGCTCCAGATTTTTGTCCCGTCCTGGTTTCCAGATTGCTCCATCAGTTTTTAACAATTTGCTTAATACCTAACGTAAGAATGTCTCCTATATAAGCGCCGATACGCTTCAGGCAAGTTAAAAACTATACTCTGCCATACCCCCAGGGGGTATACCCCCCATGGGGGTACAAAAGGGGTACGAGGTGGGGTACAGCGGGGGTACGGGGTGAGGGTACAAAGGGGTACCCCACCCCCTACCCCCCACCCCCCCACCCCCCACCCCGCCCCCAGCAACTCAACAGACTTTTCCAGTTACCTCCCACACATACCACATATCGGTGGCTCGCAAAAATTCAGGAAGAAATGACGAAGTCCGCCGGAATTTCACCAAGGCAGTTAATAAAATACGAAACTTAAAGTAAACATTTTTTTTAATTTTTGTGCTTTTTTCCACTTAAAACATGTCTGAATTTTACTAAAAACATTATTGAAAATCTTACTATAACGTTACCAGGGGTTTCTGGGTTTATTTCAAAAAGATTGGTCCGCCGACAAACTTTCAATTTAAAAAAATGTTTAGTTCAAATTTGGTATTTTATTAACTGCCTTGATACAATTCCAGCTGACTTCGTCATTTCTTGTTGTATTTTTGCGATCCACCGACATGTGGTATATGTGGGAGGTCGCTAGAGAAAAATTTGTTGTGCTGCTGGGGGGGGTACCCCATTTGTACCCCCACCCCGTACCCCCTTTGTACCCCCACCTCGTACCCCTTTTGTACCCCCACCTCGTACCCCTTTTGTACCCCCAAGGGGTATACCCCCATAGCATGGCAGAGTATATTAAAAACCGTATCCCCAAGTGTCAAAAAAAGCAAGTTGTACGTGACAAGGTCATTCCGATCCGCTTCACGTTCCCGAATCATCCCCCGAAAAAGCAAAAGGAATTGCGTCGGCCGGGAATCGAACCCGGGTCGCCCGCGTGGCAGGCGAGCATTATACCACTGAACCACCGACGCATGTGGACGGGGCCCGCCGGGGCGCGCTAAGAGTGATGGGTGTGCACAGGATGCGCTGAAACGGTTAGGCAGCTTGGCGCTCACTAGCCCAACCACACAACCAGTTTTTGGAGTCAGTGTGAAGCATAAAACTTACAGTAAGTAAGGCTATCGAGTAGAGCTAGAGGTAGAATCTCAAGAGACCAACCTAACATTTCAAGCCTTGTGGTAGTTCCAACCTAACACTTTCACGACCTCCTATTTGTCCATTCTCCACCATTTTTCTTGATTGACAGGTTTTGGTAGCGTTTTTGGGTTCTCTATCTCTTCTAACGAATTTATAAAAATTGTCGGAAACGAATTGTCTGTTTTTCAGAAACAATGTCAGCACGAGCAGCGATGCGAGCCGTCTCTCCTGCCCTTGACGAAGTTGTCGACATGGTCGAACCCCTCGACACCATGCACAACAATCTTGCCCTGTCTTCGGCCACTTGTGGCATGGAGCACCAGGTACGTTATTCAAAAAAGCTCCATGTCAGCTTTCTCGGCGTATACTGATAGCGGGGTCCTTAACTTTTAACGGGGTCCTTAAAAAATATCGGGGTCCTTAGATTTTTACAGGGTCCTTAAATTTTGGCGGTAAAAAAGTTAAATAACGGCGTCCTTAAGATTCTAAAAATAGTTTCGAGGCTCTGGGGTGTTATTCCCTAAGATAGGCTATCGGTTTCCTGCTGGCCAAGTGGTTAGCAGGCTGTCTGGGAAGGCTTGTAGCTCGAGTTCGAACCCCGCTCTGGAACATAGATTTTGCTGATTTGCTCCCTTGCATCGTTATTGTTTTTAGTCCCCTACAAAGCGCCGCTGGCAACTTTTTTTTGAAGTATTGCGTATGAGGGTGCCAGTAGGATGTATCTTTAGTTTTACACTAATATGACTAATTTTGGGATATGGATTCTTTTGCAACCAGGATTACATGTAGCAAATACAAACCGATCGATTATCTTTACCATACGTTTGATAGCGCACTCCGATAGTTTCCTTTGATTCAAAATACTAAAAAGTTCCATACTTTTTCGCTTCTAAGTTCCCTACTTCGTTAAAACATCTTACAAAAACCACTCTTGTTATTTCGTCATACACACTATATTCAAGCATTCTGGCAAGGGCCATGGGCCCAGAGCCTCAAAACTATTTTTAAAATTTTGAAGGGGTCGTTATTTAACCGAGTCCTGAATTTTTTACCGCCAAAATTTAAGGACCCTGTAAAAATCTAAGGACCCCGATATTTTTTAAGGACCCCGTTAAAAGTTAAGGACCCCGCTATCAGTATAGAGCCGCTTTCTCTCCAGTTTGGATTGGTCAAAAATTAATACGAATTTCTACTTTTCTACTTTTTTCTTTTCCAAATTTCTAATCCTGGCGCCTCGAATAATCTCTGCCCTAAACTGGATAGCCCTAAAAAACAACACTTCTGGTTTTGGTGGTGTTTGGATACAGTTGGTTTTTTAGGTTAGTCCCAGGAGATGCTATATTACCCTCATACCGTAGCTTTTTATTTCAGATCCAAACCGCCAACCGACCGGTCGTCCTCTGCGTCGCTCCCAAGCAATCCCAAGACCCCCAGCTGTGCGGTGACTGCAAACGGTTGCAGAACGTCTCCATTAAACCGAAGAAATAAGATTTGACGAGGTGCCGCTAGCAGAAGCTTGACAACCGAAGCAGCCAGCTTCTCTCTCCCCTCTCCCTACCAATACTTTTCTCAGGGTCCCCCCGATCAATTCCAGAACCTATTTCCGGTGCTTATGGCAATGATGGTATTTTCGTGTTCTGTGCATTAATGGAAGCCAAAAAAATCAAAATTTGTAGTGTTTAGTTTTGCCGTATTTTGTAGTTTCTAGCTTGCAAAAAAAACGTAATTTAAGCCACTAATGGGAGGCTGCCATAATTCCTCAAGTCAACATTTTTTTGAGCAGCTCAGTTTTGTGAGGCCGTCCATTCAAGCGGCTACAAAACCTCCTAATAATGCGACTAATTTAGCAAAGCCACAAACTACCAAATTCGCACAAAACGCTACACCATAATGCCCCTTTAGCGCCAAAATTCTATTTATTTTTCTACCGATTTTTTTCCTCTACGATACCCCTTGCCCCCCCCCCACCCCGCCTTTTGTACATAAACGTATTTGTCATTTCTGATATTTTCTCGCTACGATCACTTTATTGATCTCAAAGTATTGCTGCGAATAAAAAGTGAAACTATAAAAATACCGCATGCAAGGTAGGCTTTCAAAATACACAATTAAAAATCGAGCTGCTCGTAAAGCATTGTGGTGGCAAAGTACGTTTGGTATATTTGGTTAGAATCAGACGGTCAGATCAAGCGTGAATTTTGGAAAATTCGAGGAGATTTCAAAGGGCTAATTGAGGCAATGTTCAACAGGATTTTTACATCACAAAACGAAAATCGGAATTGTTTTTTAAATTTGGAACCCGTATGAGGAGGTGATGAACCGAAATATAAGTGGAGCAATTCGGAATATGGGGGGTGAATGAGCGGGGAGGAGTGTAGCTACAGTGGGAGCAAGAGACAGGCGAAAAATCGAATTTGAAAAATGGCTAGCAGGTGAGAAGAAATTGCATTACTAAAAAATAAGAAATTTAAAGCTCGAGAAATTAGACATCCGACGAGATGGGCGGCAGCGGCTGAAAAAAAAAATGTTACTTCTTGTTTTTTACCATAGACGGGTGGATATTACGGTAGGAAACTAACAAAATTCAAAAAATTGCAGCTAGGGGCGAGCTAGCAGACATCCGTGAGAACTTGCTAGAAAACTTATTTCAAACTTATATTTTAAAACATTAAGACTGATGTTCATTTTCATAAACGAAAATAAGGCTTTTTTGAAGGGAGATAAAGTACATAATCTGACTTTTTATGTACTATAGATTTTTTTTTTCTTAAAGGGTCAGGCAAGGCCATGCTGTGGATTTTACGGCCGCAATTTATTTCAGCCGCAATCGATTACGCAATTTCATTGCGTAATCGATCAAAATTCTTTCCCAGTGGCCTCCCGTCCAAATACTCTTTTGTCTAGAGAGTTTTTCGAAATTGCAATGCGCTGAAATTTAGGTTTGCTAAATGTTTAAGATCAATAAAGGAATCCATAAGGGTCCACATGGTCAAAAATCCATAAAAATACCTTGCACGCCCCTTTAAACATCAAAAGATTTAACTAATAAAGAAAGCTACTGAAAAGTCGCACGACGACCCACCTTCATGGCCTTCTTCGTCAACGTGCCATTCCCATTCCCGTCACTATTGTTCAACTGTTCGTCCATCGACATCCGGCCCGTACTCGGCGGCGTCGGCGGCATCATTGGCGATTTTGGCGTACCAGATAGGCGAATTTTCGAGGCTGGAATTTTTCTTTTATCGTTTGTAACAAATGCCCATTTACTTAAGGTTTTTGGGTTAAACTAATAAGGGCCAATTTTTAACTGAGGATCTAGGGGAGCCGAAACTAATGTAGAAGAGAAATTATAATTTAAGCCATGTATTTACGAGGTTCCCGCCGGCGGATCGGCCAGCTTCTTGTACCACGTGACTCTTTTCTGGGATTCTGAAGGGGGATTTAGACGGAATTTTTGAGTTATAGGGACTGATTTTTGCAGAAAGTTAGACTTGACTTTTGTAAGGGTGAAAATTAAAATATACTTTTTCTGACTTACTATCGAGTGACGATTGGCTATTATGACGCTTCTGCGGTGAATTAATCGGGCTGTGATTTTTGACGTAGCGCTTCAGCTGCTCAACCTGGTCGGTCTTCATCACCCGATCGAACATTTCGGCGGGTTTCTCGGCTTGTCTAAAGGTATCAAAAAAAATCTGGGGCGATTGGAATTTTTTAAAAAATTAAGTTTTCGGGCATAGCTAATTTCAAACTAGTTATAATTTAAGCTATCCACGAAAATCCTGAAACTCACTTGATCACAACGCCGGAAAGTGAGCTAAAGCTTTTCCGCGGACCCGAATTGAAGTACTTCTGGAAGCCCTTCTTCAATGTGTTCGATCTGAAATTGGTGTTCATCTATTGAATTCGCTGCGAATTATCGAAACTCAAGAACTCTTGAAACTTATTAAGCTCTAACTACTACTTTCTCGGCTTTCCATATACCCGATTCGTCGAAAATAGCTGAACGTTGAACTGGAAAATTTTAAAAATGCTAAATGCATCACAAAAAAAATCGAAAAAAGATCTTTAAAGATTTTCATACCCCGCCGTAATTATCGACGACTGCGACGTGAATGAGCTGTTATTCGGGTCCTCGGCAAACATTTGGGCGCCAAGGCTTGTCGAGCTCGGCTTCTTTTCCTTCTCGCCCAAACCGGGGTTTGGTAGTGGTTCGACGGCACAATTGTAGATGGAGGCACCGGCTGGTAGACGGGATGTCTAAAACGACCAATCTTTTAGGCTTGATGTTTCTAACCATCTCGTTTATTTCCTTAGTTTTTTCACATGCTCATCTCATGTCATCTCATTCTCAATGCCTTGCTCCATTTTTGATTCATTGTTTTGTTATTCTCTCAATTAATCTTGATTCATTAATATCATCTCATTCTCCACTAGTATCCTGATTTTCCGGATTCATACACTTACAAAGTCACTTACCGTCTGTCCAAACTTCCGGTCGACATATCCCTTGTGCTCCCGGAATCCCTCAATCAGGAAATTGTGAATGTTCTTATCGGCTTCAGCACGAGTGCCGTGTGCGTAGATGCAGTACTCCACGATGGATACCTGAAAAGTATAATTAGTTAATGAATAGGTAAATTTATATCTGTAAGAGAGCTGAATGAATCAGCAAGGCGTACCTGTTCAACAATCAGCTCTCTCAATTCGTCGCAAAGCCTCCGCTCCTCATCGTCGATGATTGCCGCACAGGCATCACTGAAGAAAACCTAAAACGCGCCTTTGTTACCGTAACCTAGGAGCGACCAGTTTTTTTTCAGTTGTATTTTACCTCGTAATTCTTCACTCCACCCATCACTGAAGCTTGTACTACGCCTTGGACGTCTCCGGCAAAGTTTCGAATAGAGAACAGGGGATTGTGAAGGACTTTCTGGGCCGATTCGATCAGGCGCTCGTTCTTGTTTTTCATGCCCTTTAAAGTAGCTTTATTAGCGTTTTTTGCATTAGAAAATTAAAGTAACTAATTTCACGATTCACTTCTAATTTAATGTTTAAGAACCAAACCTGAACAGCCAGCGCTAGAGGTGAGATCTCTTCCGGAACCGGTTCAGCTTCGACATGCGAGAATCTGAGCGCTGACGGCAGCGGCTCCTCGACATGGACGACCCTCCTTGTCACCCATGTTCTCAGCATTTCATTATCTTCTAACTCGGTCCATTTCGTCTCCTTTTTTCCGTGGATCCGTATATATTCAAAGGATTGGATATTGTAGTTCCGGTAGTAATCCTTTATCGCCGGGTTGACGGCTTGGCCAATTGCCACGTCTCGAGGGATCGGGTCGACTTTGAAGATCTGAAAAAGTGTAGGTTAATCATTAGGAGCTTTTCCAATATCGGGGGTCTTGGCGAAAAAGTCGATTTTTTTTTGTTTTTAACACAACTTTTGAAGTTTTTAGATGAGCTAAAAACCTCGTAAAAACTTGATTTCGTTCTATCAGAAAAAAAACAGAGTCCTGAGGAAAAGATTAAGTTTTTTCTTGTCTGGTTCCGGTAGAAAATTCTTGATTTTAGATCATTTTCTAACCTGTAAATGCCTTCCATTCCCATTTTGCAAATGCGAACAATCGTCCATGGTCGTGTACGTCTCGGGATTGCCGTACATTTGCTTCATGCGCTGCAAGAAATCCGGATGTCGCTCGAGCTGGTCCGACCGGAACACGAATTTCTTCCCATTCAAAAATGGGGGATATCCATTTCCGTAGAAGGCGACGAGATAGAAGTAGAAAAAGGCTCGATTCTCTTTGCCGATCTTTTTGAAGAGATCGGCCTGGTGGATGAGGAGCTCGGCCATTTTGTCGTAGTCATAATCCATCGAGTAGTAAACTTCTTGGAGTTGGCGGAGCATTTCGATCGAGTTCTCCCACATGTCGCCTGGAAACGCGCATTTATTGGCGAAGATTTACAATAATCTGTCGATAATACGGTTTATAATTTTTAGAAAGTTTTTAAGGAGGTTAAAGCTATCCTAAATTAGACATTTGAAAATCCATGTTAAATAATTAAAAAAAATCTCGTAAGTTAATACCCACCTCTCGAAAACAAATCGGCAATATTCAACGACAAGTTTTCCTTCAACTGCCGCTCCGTAGCACAATGCCGATTCAGCGAGTTCTTCACCAAAAATCCAGGCACCTCCGCCTCGGTCCATTTCAGCTTCTCGGCGTGCATCAACAACGTATTAGCCGCCTCGATATCATTCCCATATTGGGAATGGAGCTCGTATAGCTTGTACACATATGCAATGTGCAGATCGGCCAGTCCGAGCGAGTTGTAGAACTTCATCAACTGCACCGTGCGGCTCATCTCGATTTCGATACAGTCGGAGGCGTCCTTGGCATCACGGTATTCGAAGAGATGGCCGAGAAGACGGCGGATACGGTCGATGAAGGCATCGACTTCTGTGCGCCAGATTCGGTCTTCTTCCGACAAGGCAGGCAAGTTTTCAGTGATTCTGAAAATTTAGCGTTTTAATGTCGTTAAAAGATGTTTTCCTTCTTTTATTTAAATTTCTTCCTAAAAATGAAACCAAAACTATTCACGATCCGCTGTTCTAAACGTTAAAATTTAATTACACACAATTAGTTAAATCTAGGTTTTCGCCATTCATAAAATACTAAAAGAACGTTCAAAATACACCGTCATTATAGTTAAAAACCCAGTTAATAACACTTGACTATAAATCAACTTTTTTGCTCATACATAAAAACACAGACATTCAAAGTAGGCCGCTATAGTCGTAACAACTGTAGTGCGAAAAACTGACATTTCTAAAACGCGTTTTTAATTTTTTAACCATTTATGGCCCTTAATTAAGTTAGAAATGAATGAATAACTCCTGTTTAAAGTTTTCGTAGCTGTATTATGAGTATTAATACATTTTTCAACTTTTCCGAAACCCACTTGCAATGGCTCATCATCGATTTCACCAAATCATTTCGGAAAGACCTTGTCCCGTGCCCTTTCATCACCAGTCGATCGAGCTGGGCCACGAATTCGTCGGAAAACTGTAATTTTTGTGGGTTTTTTGGGGCTTAATTTCATTTTTCTTACCTTCTTGATACCTTCACTTCCCTTCAACGCATGCTCACACTCCAACATATCCACGAAAATGACGATCATCGTTTCCCTGATCTCCTCATCGGGGATCAGGGCCACTTGCAGGAATGAGCCGATCAATCGGTGGGTGTATTTTTGGACTTTGTGCACCACTAAAAGGGTTGAAATTTGTTATATCGGTGTTTTGTACCATCAAAAAGTAGCTTTTAAAACTTTTTCTAGCCAAGAAACTTACTATTAATCGGGGTCCACATGCTTCTAATCTCATTTGTGGCTTGGCGCTGTAGATGGGCGGCTTGTTCATCTTCCCGGCTTGGCTCTCCGTTTCGATTGACCATGATTTGGTTGATGAAGCAGACGACCGTCAATAAGTAGCCTTGCGCAAGCTGAAATAGTTTTTCTGATTCCTAAATTAGCTTAATTTTAAGTTTAAAAACGAAACTATGATTTTAAAGTTGAAAGCTATAAGAAACTAAGTTAATCAACTATATATGACTTCAGAATTTTGTTTGAGTATCGAAAATTTGACTAGGAAACTGTGAACCAACGTGTAAAACTATGAAATAAAGCTCCTGGAGCTCCAACTTACATCGTAAAACTCGGTAGAAACACTTTCGCCGGGGAAGAAGCGGCTGATGGCGGAATGGATCAGCCGTAGCGCTTTGTGAACGACACTAAAACAAGCTTCAGATTCAGTTAATCGTTTTAAACTCACCGATTCTGCGCCAACGTCATCTGGGCCCATGTCTGTGGATACGGGCTTTTCCCCAGACAATCGCGCAGCATTTGCAGAAGCTCCAGAATAACGTCCATTCGATCCTGATTGAATCGCCGCGTCGCCAAAAAGTTTAAGAAAATTGTGTCCGAGATTCGGTTGAAAATGGCGAGAATCACGGCGAAGAGCAGGCCTCTGCCTTCCGAGATTTCGAGCTGAAAATTGGCGTTAAAGATTTGTTTTTAAACTAGATATAAAACTAGTTAACTAAGTAAAACTATTATTTTAAAATAATACTTACATCAGCTGCTCGATACTGCGAAATCAGATACAATGATCGAATCAGGGGCCGACTGCAGTATTCCAGAATTAGCGCCAGCTCGTCGGCGTACCCTTCTTGGAAGCCAGTAAGTGGCCATAGTCGATCAAGCATCGTTCCTAAAATATTTTTTAGATAAATTAAAATACAAATTTATATTTATTAATGAAGTATTAATATACGGCTTAAACCTTAGTTTACTACATAGTTTGCTTTTAATTAGAGAACCAAGTGATAGCTTTCTATCTTTATCTCCTTTTGCAACATACCCAAAATTCTGCCCGCCGCAATTGCCGACTTTGCCGTTTCTCTGCTCTCAATTTCCTCATGGTCCAGCCACGATAAAAGCTGAGCGATACACACCTTGAAGAGCTTCGAGCGCGAATTTGTGTCCTAAATTTTATGTCTCGATTTTTCTCTATTTTTCTTACCAAGAACAAATCGCTCTCCACGATTTTCCCGATAAATTGAAGCCGCTCTTGCTCGACAATTTTCGGCCCAAACGCGTTGATGATGTGCACGACGCGGTGGCTAAAAAAAGAGTTTTTTTTGGTGTATTGTTTGTAACTTACGTCAAGAGCGTAGAGTCAAAAACTTGGGCTAGATGTGGAATGGCTGAAGGGAGATGTCGAAGAGCCGTATTTTGCATCGGCATCCTTTCGCCTTCTTCTGACATCAAAAGCACGAAAGAACCGAGCATTGCGTCGACCATTTCGGAAAATCCGGGCATGGGGTCGCGCATTCTAAAGAAATCTGATTTATAAACGTTTGAACGACATATTTCCAACTTTCCATAAAAATCCATGAAAATTAAGCATAAAGCTATAAGAAAAGTTTAAAGGGGCAAAAATTGGCGGTTATCTAGCTAGCGAACCATAAAAATGCAGCTAAATTCTGCATTGGGTCGCGAATGCTAAACGTTCCTATTTAGAAACCTTTTACTGACTTTTATCCACTCTTAAGGCCTTGGAAGCTAAGCGCAAAGCTCTCAGAAACGATCGAAAAGGCAAAAATTGGCGATTTTGAGCGAAACGGCGCAAAAAAGTGCAAAACCTCAATTTTTAACCTGATCATCTTGGAATCAAGCTTTGACAGCCTGTTCATGCTAAATAACCCTATTTTCTGTATTAAACCAGATGGTTACAGTCGCTTCGCGACTGCAACCATCTGGCCTTCGGGCTACCCTACATGTCCCACTCCACCACATCCTTTCCCACCTCCATCAATACCCCCCATGGCTGAAATCCCCTTCAAAAACTACCTAAATACCTTCCCGATGGCTTCAGATACCCCCCCATGGCTGAAATCCCCTTCAAAAACTACCTAAATACCTTCCCGATGGCTTCAGATACCCCCCCATGGCTGAAATCCCCTTCAAAAACTACCTAAATACCTTCCCGATGGCTTTAGATGATTTAAATAATTAATTAACATAACTAAAAGTATTAAAAATATTAAAGTAACTTTACCTTCCCGATGGCTTCAGATACCCCCCATGGCTGAAATCCCCTTCAAAAACTA
>CATQJA010000849.1:0-28327 GCA_958295435.1 Mesorhabditis spiculigera
ACGTAATTGCTGGCGGAAAATTGCCCCCCCCCCCGTTAACAGAGAAGAACGGTAGTTGTTCGTAGACATTTAATACTAAAATTAATATTTAAATTCAAAGAAGTAAAAACTCACGGGTTAAATGCCGTGTCGATTGGGTTTGTGATGCAAATCTTGCAACTCGACGCCGGGAGCTCGCCGTCGGATTGTTGGGCCAGTTCGCTGGTCGTGTGCCTAGATTCATTGGACGTTTTTCCGTTACACACCTACCGACGGCTTCTCCTTCTCGTGGACCTCGTCGGTCGCCTCTGTTCATCTACAATTCCGGGTAGCGGTATCGGATCTGGGTACTTGCGCATTATCGGGGGGGGGGGGGGTTTGTATATCCAGAAATGCCTCGAAATTTTTATACTAGGGATTTTAATAGCTTTGCTGGGAATTTAGCTATAATTTAAGGGGAAAAACTATTCGAAAAACTTTTGTAATTGTTAAATTTCGAAATTTTGATCGCTGAAAAATCGAGATTATTTGTATTTTTAGTAAAATTTTGAGCTTTAGGGCATCGCTAAAGTTTTGTTAAACTACCAGCCAGGCGTGGAAGAGCTTGCTGCTCTTGCATATTCGGCTCCGAGCGGCTTCTCCTATTTTCGAGGGCGGCCACCATATTTTGGATGTGTCGCCCGTTCGGGCGGGCTCGAGGCGGGAGTGCTACAAAAATCCCAGCCTTCCCCAAAGGATCTCTGCTAGCCTACCGGGGTGTTCAGCTACTGGTCCGGGATCAGGAATTGGGGGTTGACGCTCTTCGATGAGATTGGTTACTGTTTCGGTCTCGTCAATGGGCAATCGTGGCGTAATCTAAAGTTTAAACATTTCCTTAATTTTTGCTATAAGTTTAATTATGCTTAATAGCGTAATAGTGCGCTAATTTAAACTCAAGTGTTTTTTAAGCAAAATTGATCTATATTAAAGTAGAAAAACAGTTTAGATGACAAAGAAAACGGTTAACAGCTTGAAATTTTATTCGAAGCGCCATTTTTTTACGTTAAAAAAATAAATTTTTGTGGTATTTTTCATTCTAAATCTGGAATCTTTGGACGTTTAGAAACAATGAAAACAATGAAAAGCGCTTATTTTTTTTTCAGCTCTCTTCACTGCTTCGTCTTTCTCTCTCTCTATCTCTCTCGCTCTTCGTCTTCTTCGTTCTCGCTCACCTCTCCTCCCTTTACAAATGTAAACCGTCTTATTTTATCCATAAGAAAACTCGGACAAAGGGGAGAAAAGTTACATTTTATTTATATTTCCAAAATCTCCCAACCTCCGCAATTTCTCGCCCTCATAGAAATGACATTCGATGTGTCGATTGGAGTGTGCCGGAACTTTATGATCCGGTCTGTTAAGTATTCCTCATGCACCTTAGAAAACTCTTATAGCTTTAAGACCCCCGAATTCCCACCCGATAGCATCCTGCTCCTCGGCAAAGCCAATAGTCCCGTAGCCACGTAGCGCATAGAGCGGCTGCCGGTTGATTGCTTGGATTCTGGGGGACATTTTGATTCTCAAAAAATAGAGTCAAATACCAGATATACCGTAATTTTTGTAAAGTTTAAATCACCTCTCCCTCTTGCGCGAAGACCTGCTCAACCTTAGCGATAGCTTCAAGTTCCCACTCCCATATGGACTAGCAGGGTGTGTCTGAAAGGGGCCTGATTCTCAGCTGGACAGGTCCCGATGAGTCTAAATGCCGACAGCTTCCGGGTTGTCGGCATTTTGGCTGTCGGAAATTGGGCCCCGCCGACGTTTTGACTTTCGGCATCTTCATTGTCGACATTTTCCCCGCCAGTATGTCGCCTGTCGGCATTTTGGGGCTTAGCTTTCCGCTGAACTTTACGAGGAAGTTTTTTTGTCGGGCTGCGTCAATCCCGGATGTCGTCATGTTTGGCCGGAATTTCCGGAGCTTTACGAGTTACGACTCACCCGGGTTGACTGGAGGAAAGACTGGCGATTGCTGAGACAAGGAATTCATCGAGAAGTTCGCCGTCTGTTTGAGGGGATTCTGTAAGCGCGGCTAGAGAGGGAGGAGAGAGAGAGTGAGCGAGAGTGAGCGAGAGAGAGGGAGATAGTGAGATAGGGAGAAAGATGGAGAGAGAGACAGAGAGAGAGAGATAGGGATAGCGAGAGATAAATAGAGAAAGTGAGAGAGAGAAAGAGAGAGAGAGAGAGAGAGAGAGAGAGAGAGAGAGAGAGAGAGAGAGATAGAGAGCAAGATGGAGAGAGAGGGATAGAGGGAACTTCAGGACTCGAGAGGAGATGAGAGAGAGAGAGAGAGAGAGCGATTTGAGAGAGGGAGATAAGGCTATAATCTCAACACTCAGCCAACAATTGTCCCCAATCCCTCCCTGAATTCGAAATTCTGATCCGGGTCCGGCTCATTTTCCACATCCAGCGCCGAGAATCTGAATTCCCACAAAAATTACAAATTTCTCGAAACTGCAGCTTTTGAGTCTGGCCCTTTTTGGCTACTTTTAACGCTGACGGCATTGCCGTGGTGTTCAGCTGTGTGATAAATCAGGCGATTGTGATAGGGCAGTGTCTGGGCAAGGCACAAATATGATGTTTTCTTTTTGTGCGCTTTTAGAGCCCGGATTTGGTGATTTTTTTGGGGGGTTACCGACCGGCCGGTGACGAGCCATTGCTGGTATTCGAGCTCGCTCAGGTAGTCGGAAGTCATTTGGGGGGTTCTATAAAGTTTATAAACTTCTTAAAAAATAAAGAAATTATATAAACTTCACTAATAAATAATAATGTAGAAAATAAAACTTCAATAATACTAATAATAAAGATCAATATAAATTTAAAATCGATAAAGTTAAACTTCTGTAAAGTTTATGACTAAATTTTAGGCTCTTTGGCATTGTCGGGGTGACCAAACTTTCCCCTATAAATCCAGAAATGCCTGGTAAAGGTCTTAATACTGTTTTTAGCTAATTTAAGTCTATTTGAAGTGGGAAAAACTCAACAAAACCTAGAAAAGAATTTAAATGAATTTTTTAGCTGAACTTTGGGTGGAAAAATTTTTGACAATATGTTATATTTCTATTTTTATGTATTTTTGAATGAAAATTTGTAGCGTTTTTACGTTTTGAAATGGTAAAGACGCTTAATTTAGATTAGAAACGCCTGTATTTTTGTTAGAAAAATTGAAAGCTAAGAAAAAGCCTCGATGAAGCCGCTGAATGAGTTTGCCCAAGTCGGGCAACATTATTTACCAAAACTGGGGGCGTGGCCCGGAGACAACAAATGTTGAGACCCCGGGCTCCAGGCACTGAAAACAATCGGGTACATTCAGCCCCGAGGTGGAGCCGACCCAAAACACGGCTGAATCACGCCTGGCACGAATTGTTAGTCAGGGGATTTAACTTAAAAAATATTATTTAGGTATAGGCGGCAGGCTTGGCTTAGCTTAGGCTTAAGCATAGGCTTAAGCTTGGCTTCGGCTTTGGCTTAAGCTTAGGTTTGGCGTAGGCTTAGGCGTAGGCTTAGGCGTAGGCTTACGCTTAGGTCTTTGTTTGGACCAACAGTTGCTTTATTTGAAGCTAAAAACGGCTTAGAACACTCAGAAAAGTTTACATTTTTAAATTTCGATCGAATATCGGCCGTTTTGGTCGAAAAATCGGTATTTTTGCAGTTTTAATAACAAAAATATTGGGTTTAAACCTAGGATTAGTGAAAACAGTTCCTATATCTCAGAAAAATTCATTTAGAAAATTCACAAAATTTAAATTTTTTTTGAGTTTATTGGCTTTATGTTAAAGAATCGTAAATTTGAGCCTAATCCGAAGCATAAGCCCGTTGACGTAAAATCACTTAAAAACAATACTTTATTTTAATAACATTAAATTTCCAGGTGCTCGAGTACATCCGATTGCCGCTGTGCGATCCCAAATTTTTGGTGTCTGTCGTCTCCGAGGATCCGCTGGTAAAAGCCGACCCTGCCGCTCGAGATCTCGTAGATGAAGCCAAGGTAATCAATTAATTTTATAAATTTTGCGTATATTTAGCAGGATAACTCTAAAACGCTAATTTCAGAACTACCTGCTCCTCCCCCTCGAACGGGCCCATATGCAGGGCCCGCGGACGCGGCTACGACGCGCCGCGTACTGCGGCGAAGTGCTGTACTCGGGTGTGTAACGTAGTTTATCAAAACTTATACATCATAAATTTCTGCGCCTCGACATTGCCTAACGGTGATGACGGGTCAACGGCCCAATAACAATGATTTGTGATAAGAGCTCGTTTCGTAAGTGACCGGGTACTTGGTGTACCCGGAAATAAAAAGGAAAATAATTCACCCCCCCCCGATAATGCGAAAGCGCCTTTTTCATGGTTACGATTCAAGGAAGTAAAATATCGAGTAATTATGATACAAGAATTTTCAGTTGGAGGATGGTGTTGCGGAGAAGCAATTAAACACGTCGAACGCATGAACCCCAACCAGCGACAGCCAAAGTGGGAGCAGGTAGCCCCGATGAAGAAGCCGAGGTGAGCAGCTTATTAGGCTTGGGCTTGGGCTTAGGCTTAGGGTGCTTATGCTTAGGCTTGGGTTAGGCTTGGGCTTAGTCTTAGGTCTCGGCTTGGGCTTGACTTATGCTTAGACCCAGGCAAAACCAAATACACGTTCAATTTTAGGTGCGGCGTCGGCGTCGCCGTCTTGAATGGGCTGCTGTATGCCGTCGGAGGACACGATGGCGTTGCGTATCTCAACTGCGTCGAAAGGTGACTACGAAGTTTACTATAAACATTTCAAACCTAAAAAATTGCTAAAAATGACTATAAATCTAATTTTTCAGATACGATCCCGCGACGAATCAATGGGACAACACTGTCGCCCCAACAACCTCGTCCCGAACATCGGTTGGCGTGGCGGTGCTGAACCGTTCGTTTTTTTTAGGCTTGGAAAGCTTCTTAACATCAAGAATGTGATTTTTAGAGCCAAATTTACAAAACACCTACAAAATTTAGGCTGTCTTTACGCCGTCGGGGGCCAAGATGGCGTCAGCTGCCTGGATTTGGTCGAAAAGTAAAAACTAACGCAGAAAGAAACAACTAAACTTCCCTAGATACGATGCTCGCGACAATAAATGGACCCAGGTGGCCAGTATGGGAACGAGGAGGCTTGGCGTCTCGGTTTCGGTGCTCAAGGGATGTCTTTATGCCATCGGAGGTTCAGACGGGCAAAACCCGCTACGAACTGTTGAACGGTAGGCGATATAAAGTTATACCAACCAGAAAACTACAACTATATAACTATTTAATGTCATATTTTAATTGAAAACCAGCTAGGAAACGACAATAAACTAGCTAATTTCAGCTACGACCCCCGGACCAATAAATGGACGTCCGTGCAGCCTATGAATGTCCCTAGAAAACATCTCGGAACTGCTGTGTTTGATGGGAAGCTGTATGCGGTAGGTCGACCTCCGAAAGCCTAAAAACAGCAACCTCAGGTCGGCGGGCGAGACGATAAGCTGGAGCTCGATTCTGCGGAATACTACGATCCCATTACGAACGAGTGGCGCTTCATCGTCGCCATGCAGAGCCGACGATCTGGGGTAATGTATTAATTAAGTCTGCATATAACAATCGTCAAACTTTAGGTTGGCCTTTCGGTGAGCAAAAACAAGCTCTACGCCGCCGGCGGGTTCGACGGGAACTCTTATCTGAAATCTGTTGAGGTGGAGGACATCGAACTTTACTTATTAATAACTATTTTCAGGTCTACGATCCACAGGAGATGTCCTGGCGCTTCCACAGCAACATGAATTTTCGTAGATTGGGCGGTGGGGCCGGTAGGGAGAACTTTACAGGAGACTATCCAACTTTTTAGCGACTATCCCGATGCTGAACGTGCAGGAAGATAAAGCCAAAGAGCAGCAGGAAACAAGCGAATCGGGGGAATCGCCAGAAGTCGAGAAACGTGAAATGGAGGACAATGTCGGATAGTGCTAATCATTGCCAAAAACTTGTAAACTTTTCGGGTGCCGATAAAAGCCTTTTTGCCGCAATAAACTCTTTAAATGGGATTGTCGATCTAATACACAAACACGCACCTAAAAATAAATTTTCTAATGCCGAAAATATTCTATTTTTTTTATTATTCTCCTTTGTTTTATTGTATTTTTCAATGGCGAAAAGGCGGCGGGCCCGCCGTGACATTTGGTTGCGTAAAGTTGGGTGGGCTACACGGCACTCCAAAAGACGGAACGATGCCGTGGCTCTCCCCATCACGGCGTTTAGGCCTCCCGTTTTCGCGTTCTGAATTTTTTCACGCGGGGTCTGAATTCATGCCAGTGGTTTTCGTATTCGGGTTTACTATAAATAAATGCCGAATCGAAAACTACTTCTAAAGTTTCCCCCTTTCCTCCGTGTACATGATAAATTTCGTGTCTTCTTGCCTCCCTCGTTTCTTGCCCATCACATCTTTCGTTTTTAGTTACTTGGAAGAATGCTGATTCCCAAATCACACCGGCGCGCAATCTACGAATACCTCTTCAACGAGGGAGTCACCGTCGCCGCCAAGGACCCCAATGCCAAGACGCACCCGAACATCGAAGGAGTCACAAATCTCGAGGTCATGATGGCCATGAAGGTAACTTCTTTTTTTTTGGAATTTCCCCTGGTTCGTGAATGAATCCCGCATACCGCTGCCCGAAACAATACTAGGCGTGGCGACTTATTGGCAGCAAATTTTTGCGTAGTGGCGCTTTTTGCAAGAACCGCTTTCGAAGCTAGTGTTCGTTTTTTTTTTTGCCAGTCGGGCAGGTCTGTTTGAAGCGCAGATAGAGTGAAGAATGGATTGAGTTCACTTTCAACACCACGGCTCTTTTACTGGGTGCTTTAGTTTTTACCACGAATCGCTGTCTCAAATCATTCATGGATGTTGTTTGGCTAGTTTGGGGCCCGTTACTCGCACTTGGCTTTCTTTCGTTTGCCTAGAGTATATTTTCACTTTTCAGAGCTTGGCCTCGCGGGAGTTGGTGAAGCAGCAGTTCGCCTGGCGCCACTACTACTGGTATTTGACCAACGAGGGCATCACCTACCTCCGCGAATACCTGAATCTGCCAGAAGGAGTCGTGCCCGCTACAGTCAAGAACAAGGCCAAGGAGCCCCGATTGCCGCTCGGAGACCGCCCGTCCCGACCAGGTTTGTCACTTTCTTGGATTAGCCTTGCTTGTTTCTTTTCTGTGTGTATCTTATTCCTTTTAGGCCCGAAGGCCGAGGGAGATCGTGATGCCTACAGGACGACCGAGAAGCAGACTGATGCCGGACCCGGAGCTGCCCCCGTTTACCGAGCCGGATTCGGACGTGGCGGCCCTGCACCTCAGTAATTCTTTATTTCATAAATTGTTGTTTTTGCTTACCGTACATAAATTTTTGTTACTGTCGCGATCGCCATTTGAAGCAAATATAAAACTTTGAAGTGCTTTGAGATCACAATTCACACCCAAACAGATATAACGCATATAATTAGAGATACAGCTGCTTTTATTGGCTTGATGCTGGCGGGTGTTTTGTTTGCTCTTGAGGTCTCTAGGTAGTCCTTGCCTTCCCAGGCACCGTGAAATTGTAGCTATTGCCCTGTTTTCAATGTGCTTCTGGGCGAAGGGGCTGAAGTGGTGACGACCCGTGGTGGAGAGGGTGCCGTCGGCAGGGGATCGATCGGCCCGAAGGCAGCCCCACCCCTTCTCCGCTTCTTTGGGGCCGGGCGAAAAATACGCATTCCCGTCTCGGGCACGCGTTGGGATCAGCCCGTAAATGACTACCAAATATCCATATTGCCAGCCTCCTTGATTGAATGCATTTTTGCCTTTCATCGTTGTCCATTTTATTGGATTCGGCCGTGGTGCTCCGGTGTGCCCTCATCAACACAGATTAGCCAATTGGCAAATTGGGGTCCCCAAAGGACCTGGGCCGGCGAGTGTAGCTGGCTCTTTCCAAGCTTTCCATTGTTTTTGTTGCAGAATTTTTGGTTCTTTGACCTAACTCTAGATTCCCTAGGGTCGGCAGCATGGCCGATTATGACTATTTGATAAAGTTTCTCGCACTTGGGGACTCGGGAGTCGGAAAGACGTCGTTTTTGGTAAGTTTTTACCAATTTTTGGTAGGCGGTGTGGGGGATATTTGTAATCCAGATCCGAAATTTTGGTTTGGGTGACGTTGAGCGGCTGATTTTAGAGGCTTATTTGATAGCGTTTTCGTTGGATTATGTTCAGGGCGATAAGCCAGTCACACCGGCCCCCCACACGCCTGGGGTTTAGGAATGTGAGCCGGAAACTGGCCCGGAAAATCGACAGCTTTGGAAATCAATCGAAAAAGAAACTTTCAGCACCGATACACAGACAACACGTTCACGGGTCAGTTCATATCAACGGTAGGCATCGATTTCAAGGAGAAGAAAGTGGTAGGTGCCGGATTCAACTCGGTCAGTGCCGTTTGTAGGTGTACAAATCAGCGCGCGGCGGTTTCGGCGGACGGGGGCAACGGGTGCTCTTGCAGCTATGGGATACCGCCGGGCAGGAGAGGTTAGTGATTTAGTCGCAGTAGTAGAAGATACTATATTACTTCAGATTCCGCTCGTTGACGACTGCCTTTTTCCGGGACGCGATGGGCTTCATCCTGATCTTCGACATCACCAACGAGCAGTCGTTTTTGAACATTCGAGACTGGCTTTCACAGTTGAAGGTGCGTGTTTTTATGCTGTTTTTTCTGTAGTACTTAGATGAAATGTAGAAGAATTGGAACGCTAAATTTTGACTAGTTTTTCGGGCCTACAACCACATTTTTGGGGTTTTAAAGAATTTTAGAAATTTTGAAAGGTGTGTCGATTGTAATCGTGTAATTTCACGAATATCAATATAAAAAATATTGTATTTTTTCCAGGCCCCACTGGAGGGCTTTAACTTTACAATTTTACATTTTTTCAGGTGCACGCCTATTGCGAAACGCCAGATATCATCATCTGCGGAAATAAGGTGAGTCAAGTGTTCCGGAAATCCCCCTTCTAATCGTTATAACTCATTATCCCCCCATTTTCCAGGCAGACCTGGAGAACCGACGACAGGTGAGCACAGCACGAGCCAAGCAGCTGGCCGATCAGTTGGGGTGAGCACGAGTTTAATGGTTTAAATATTGGCAAAAACGTTTAAAATCGATTTTTCTGCAGACTGCCCTACTTCGAGACGTCGGCGTGCACGTCGACGAACGTCGAGCGGGCCGTGGATTGTTTGCTGGACCTGGTGATGCAGCGCATTCAGCAGAGCGTCGAGACGAGTGGTGCGTTTTTGGGGTTTTTCTTTACCTATAGCTTCAACCTCGACTTTATGACTGTAGGTTGATGTTCCAAAGATTTACAGGAGCTTTTTTAACTTTTTAAAGGACCGGGGCCTTGGCATTGGCACGGGGTAACCGTTTCGAGTTTTGTCAAATAAATAATAGATGTGTTTGTACGATTTTAATTAGTAAGACAACGATAAAACTGATAATTATTCACCTAAAAAATTGATATTTGGGTATAAACAGCGATTTTTCGGCTTAAAATGATAAAAATGTCGGATTTTTCGACCATCTTACTAAATGTTTACATTTTTTTGCAGATCTAGTTAAATTTTGCGATGAATTTAAAGATCTGTTCTTACTGTTAATTGTAGCGGTTTCGACGGCCTAACTAGGGCTTAGAAAAAAAAAATATCTTTTCGAAACAGTAATTCCCGGAAATATGGCTTTTTCCGGCGACTTTTTATAATTTATCAGAAATTGGTTTCTGTTTTAACCTTATTAATTGAAAGTTCAAGTTAGTAATTATAGGTTAAGAGTTAGTTGCGTTACATTTTAAAGAATTTTTAACGTTTATGTTAGTTTTAAAATTTTTAATTTTAACGAATTTTTGCCCAATTAAACTTAATGCTGACGATTTTCAGGGCTACCCCTATCCGAGTGCCGTGGCGTGTCGCTCGACGCCGAAAATCCGCCGGCCGCCGGCTACTGTGCCAATTGCTAGCCCTCGATTTTTCCATTGTTCATTCCCATATCTGCTCTCCCCCAAATTCATTGCCTAATTGCTTTCCCCTCTTCCTCCTCCTCCTGGTCCATTTCGGTGTTACGCATCTCGTCAATTATTCCGCAAATTGCCTGTGAACGGATATCATCTAGGATATTCACATTATTGTTGTGGGGCGCCAGCCATTTTTAGTTTAAAGGGGCGGGCAAGCTGGGCCATTTTTCTAATTTTTAAAGGTATAATTAGAAAACGCGATTCTACAATGTTTTCTGCAATATTTAAACGTAAAATTTTCGAAATTGTTACTCAAAAAATTAAAATTTGCTATTTTTTATCAAAATTTGGATTTTTAAGGTTTTTTGGACCATTTTTCCACTTTTAATACAGATAATTTTAGCAAAAAATATTATTATGATTCTACTATTTCGACCGATAGCCCCGATTTTATATTACGTAATCGAATAGAACCGTGCTGCTTTTTGGTCAAAAAGCTAAATCCATAACAAATCAACGGCCAAATCTTACCCGCCCCTTTAAAGCCCTGAAAATCTTTTTTTTCGTAAATTTCTAGCCCTGTCCTGTAATACAGCGCATTTCACTTTTCATCAACTGTGTTTACGCCTAGAAGCGGAAGCGCTTAGGGCGAGAATTTTCCCCCAAGAGCCCCGCTAGCCTGCTACATCTCGGAACTTTACCCTCTCCCAATTACACCCTCGAGCTGCCAAAACACTGTGTTTTTCTGTGAGTCTCTGGTTCTGGTTCATTAGCGGGGGGAGCGTTAGCCCACAAAACAATAAAAAAGAATTTGTAACAGTGTTTGGAATAGTTTCCGATTACTAAAAAGTTTAAAAACATCGAAAAAATTAATTTTCATATTTATTTCGCCCAAAAAAATTAGAAAATTTCTTGTAATTTGAATGCTTTTTGTAGCGTATACTTATACTTAAAAATGGTATAAAGAGCTACAGAAATGGTGTGTGTTTAATTTTTTTGGGGACTTGCTATAGACGGAAGTTAACCACCCCCCGCCCCGCTAAGAGGCCAGAACCGTTTTTCTGTGTTTCTCTCACAATCTCTCACTCTCACTCTCTCTCCCCCAGTATTCTTGCGAAATTGCAAAAAGTGGTGTTTATTTGTAAATACACTGTGCGATATGGAGTGGCGAGAATGGGTCAGCACGGCGGATATGAGAGATCAATTCGGAGGGGCTAGGGGGTACGGTAGCAGCAAAGATTACATACAAATCTTCGAAATTCATATTTCCGAGAGTCAGTTTTCGAAATACAAAAATTTTGGGAAAAAGTTGGGTTCTTTTGCATTATCGCGGGGGGCGGGGATTTCTTCCTATAAACCCTCGAAATGCCTAGTAACATTTTTAGGAAAATTTGACTAGATTTCAAGTGAAAACACTGCCTAAAATTAGCATTTTAAACAGTCTGAAATCACCCAGTCTTTGTCGAAAAACCGACATTTTACTATTTTTACACAAAAAATTCTGTAGTTTTCTACGTTTAGAAACGATAGTAATTGTTCAGGTGCGCTGCCCTAAATTCTATTAGAAAAATTGGATGGGAAAGAAACCCCCCCGATAATGCGAAAGCACCGGAATGGCCGATCTAGGCGAGAAATAGCAATGTAAACTTTTCGAAACGGTTTTCGAAACGCTTTCCAAAAGTATCCGTTCAGAAAGATAAATTTACATAATTAGGAATAGAAAAAATGATGCACCGGCACGGAATGTACAAAGGAATACTGACTGCAGACAGAGAAATAGAGAAATACAGGGTGTCCGAAAAAAGCACACCCTCTAGCCGGCTGCAGTCGTGTCCGATTTTGACGATTTAGGTATCTAGCGAAAGCTCTCCGAAAGGCGACTCCAGCACGTCTCACCGATAATCGGAATTTCGAAATGTTTCGCTCGATTTTCGGCATTTTTCATGCAAAAAGGACGTGCTGGACTCGCCTTTCCGAGAGCTTTCGATAGATACCAAAATCGTAAAAATCGGACATGTCTGCGGCCGGCTAGAGGGCTAGGGGTGATTTTTTGGGGACATCCTGTAGCAGAGATCGGGAGATAATAGAGGATACAGGCACTTGGCAAAAATACAAAAAAAAATACCATACAATGTCAGCCGTCACGACAAAACTTGGGGTTTTTTGAAGGAGCCGAGCACTGCTCTTATACTAATTGACATGGGTCGATCTGAACCCTTAAAACGTGCCCAATGACATTGCTAGAAGCTGGCCCTCCGCGGGCCGTTCACTTGCTGTTCCGCTTGGCGATGAGGTTCTTGGTGCGAGTGGGCACCGGCGAGTGGCCTACCATCTCGATATTTGTGCACTCGGTCTGCACGGCGCTCCGTCTAAATTCTGCGCTCTTTTAGGGGGTACTGTAGGTGAAAATTTTGGGAAATGGACTGGGTTAGTGGTGCAGTGGAAGCTGATTTGTTTTGTAGCTTGATTGGAGCGAAAACTGCAAATGATCTCTGCTGGATTGCCTTGAACTAGCTCGGGAAATCGGCATCAGCCTAAGCCAAGCCTAAGCCAAGCCTAAGCCAAGCCTAGGCCAAGCCTAAGCCAAGCCTAAGCCAAGCCTAAGCCAAGCCTAAGCCAAGCCTAAGCCAAGCCTAGGCCAAGCCTAAGCCAAGCCCAAGCACGAAATTTTCTATCTCCAGAAATGCCTGATTTCGTAATACAAATATTTTCATGCTGTTTTTTAGTAAAATTTAGCTATATTTCAAGCGGAAAAACTACTGAAAACCGCTAAAATTATTCTTCATACCTTGAAATTTTGCTCGAAATCGGGCTAATTTGGTGGAAAACCGCTTTTTTTCTGTATCTGTTACAACATTTTTTTGTTAAAGACTAGTAAATACAACTGAGAAAACTTAACCTATTTATATTAGAAAATTTGAAACTAAATAAAGAAAAAAAAGTTGATTTTCTTGCGCTATACTCCCCCTGATAATGGAAAAGATCCCAAAATGCTAGATTTTCTTGCAGGATACAAAGGAAAAAGTTGGGTTAACCTTTATACCCCCACCCCCCGATAATGTAAAAGATCCCAAAAAGCTTTATTTTTTCGCTGGATACTGTAGAAGCCAAGTGCATGTTAGAACGGGTGAGCGGCATGTGGGATACTGTACGTTCGTGTGTCCAGAGGTGCAGTGTGTACCTTGCCCCCAGAACAGGACAGACAGAAGACCCACATGGGTGCCGACGATGACGAGGAGACCGGCTGATTGGAGAAAGCACGCCGTAGATGATCACCGTTGAAGCAGAACCAAATCCACGGGTTCACGCACGAGTTCAGGTTGCCGAAGAACATGATGTAGGTGGCGATCAAGGGGCCTGAAAATGTGAATAGTAATTCTTGGTTCTTTGGCATTATCGGGGGGATTTTCCTTTATTTAGATTTCCGGAAACCCAATTTATAGGGGCTGTTCTATAGCCTGGCAACGTAACAATAAGTATTTTAACGTTAGATTTTTACCAACATTTAAATAGCCAAATTTCAAGTGGAAAAATTGCGAAAAAACTTTGAAGATTTTCTAAATTGCAATTTCTGAAACTAGAAATTTCAGCATAATCCCGACAGCAAAAATAGCGACAGCCCAGAATCCCAACGCAATTTTTAACGCTAATTTGACTACCACTCCTCTTCAGTGGTTTTGCTGGTGGGGGTTTTGGTCTGTCGGCATTTTAGCTATCGGGATTTTGGTCTGTCGGGATTATGGTTGTCGGGATTTCGGATAGCGCTATTTTGGTGTATAAACCCACTTATAGCCTCCGGATATACAGCGTCGATCACGGAGATGAGACAAAACGGGGCCCACAGCACAAAATTCGCCGCCACGATGGTCATCGTCAGCTTGACGGTCTGGATACGCCGCCGGTCCAGCTCGATTCGATGCACGCGGACCCCTAAAAAAAATTTGTTAAGTTTTCCTATACGTCCAGATATAGCTAGTGATGTAAAAGCATTTTATTGGCCTTTTTAGTGGGTTTAGAAAGATTTTTGATAAATAAAATTACCTTGTAATTTTTAAAATGTTCAGAAATGTGGAAATTTGGTCGAACCCCGATAATGCCAAAGCACCGAATGGACATACCTTTTTGGTGCATCTGCTGATCCTGGCCGTTGACCAGCAGCGGCGTCCTTCTTGAAATAATAATGATCCGGAAAAATGGAGCTTACTTGTCCCGCTTGAAGCTGTCCCCGAAAAGCGTGCTCTGCCACACGGCTTTACATACGCAAAAGTAGAAGTAGCCCGCGCACGCCGACGGCAGCAACCACACGACCATGTTGAACACCACCACGTAGAGGGCATACTGTAAAAAATTCGGGAAATGTTGCTTAGGGGGCTTATGATTTTCAAAAGCCATCAGTTAAGGCATCAAAAATTTGCCCTAAAATCTTTATTTTTACTTCAGCTCGGGGAGCTTAATTTAAAACGATTTTTAAGTGATAAAACTGTTCGCTATAACAAAGTAAGTTTTAGTTTAAGGTATTTGGGACAGTTTTAGATGCGTAATATAATTTTTTACGCTTTATCCGATGGAATTCATGAATCCCGACAAAAGGTCGAAAACATCGAAAATCGAAAATTCCATACCTGCCAACCACTTGTGTAGTTCACCGTACAGTCGCCGTCTTGTTTCCCGAAGATGAGGATCTAAAACGGGAAAATGCTCTCAAATGGGTTCTCAATGTTTTTTTCCTAATTATGATCTACAAAAGATAATTTTTGAAAAACCGATTTTAGAAACCCGGCCGGAAGCGGACCCGAATCATTCCCCCCAAAAAGCAAAAGAGTTGCGTCGGCCGGGAATCGAACCCGGGTCGCCCGCGTGGCAGGCGAGCATTCTACCACTGAACCACCGACGCTACGTGGGGAGTGGCTCGGGGCTGCCTGTTGGGGCGAGAGGGCGGCGGGACCTCGCTGACCTGTGGGGTTGAGAAGAGAACGGCCGCGCTCCAGGCCAGCCCCGCGTAGAGCGCCGGCCTGTTGTAGGCTGAAGACTTGATCGAGGCCAACGGGCGGCAAATTGCCTAAAAAATGGTTAAAGTATATAAAAATCAAATATACAATATAGCCTTCATTAACGTTAATTATAGAGAATATATTAGCACTAAAAGGGCTGGAATTACAAGGGTTTATAAATAAGAACGAAGCGAAAATGTCACGTTTTTTCAAAAATAAGTCGAAAAGTTATATATAACGTTGATTACTTTGAAAGTAGAGTTTTATCAAGCGTCCGATATAATTAAATTACTAAAACTACAACAAGATAAAATATAGAGCGCGATTTTGCCATTTTCTAAGAATTAAGTTAAAAGTTTATTTTTAGGTTATTCTATACAGTAAAGCTTTAATTACTTTTAAAATAAAGTTTTATTAACCGTTTTGTATACAAATACAAAATACACGCTCCGAATTGTAAATAGCAAAGGTTTCCTACAGTTTTTAGAGCAAAACGCAATATTATTTTCGCAATTTTACCAAAGATACACGAAAAATAATAGTTTTTTTTTTGTAAAATTATGTTTTATAACCCTTTAAAACCTAAATTAAAGCCAGCTCACCTGATAGCGATCAGCGCTGATGGCCACGAGTAGAAAAGCGCTCGCGTACATTGGTACAACCTGCAAGTTATGGATTAAAATATCGACAATACTTATCATAAAAAATTTAAAAGAAAGCCGTACAAACCTGGATGAACTTGACGAATTTACATAGCTCATCTGGCCCATGGAAAACGGGCACGGTGAGCGTGATTAGCATGGTGGGCAGGATGGTGACGAGGGCGAAGAGCAGATCCGCCGCACACATGTGCAGCATCAACATCTGAATTTTGGGTAATACTCTTAGCAAAGTGTAACGTCAAATTAGCTAAAAAAAAACGTTTTTAAACGCCGAAGCATTGGTAAGAAAATAAGCCATTTTTGGTGGAAAAATCATTATTTTTTGTATTTTTCAATACAAATTTGTAAAGTTTTACGCTTGTTTAGGAATGATAAAAATTATTTACCAACCTGTACGGGCGTAACGCGTTTGCGGCGCAGCACCCTGTTATTCCGTAAAATCACGTAGACCAATAACAAATTCCCGACGAGCGTCAGGATGATGATCATCAGGTGGTGGGCCAACATTGCGGCTAGCTAAAATAACTAAATCAACGACAAAATCCTTTTTTACAAAAATATGTCCTAATTTTTATTTCTCTTGCATTTTAGCAAATGAAAAACTATTCAGCAAAGTTACAAAAAGTTTAAACTTAGAAATTTCATGCGACAATCCCCTATTTTCATCGCAAATTAAGATTTATGAAGTTCAAAACCAGAAAATTACAATTTTTACGTTTATATCTATTATAAAAATTGCTAAACTCTATTTATGTCAGGAAATTTGGATTCGAAAGTAAGGAGTCTTTGGATCTTTGGCATTATCGGGGGTATCAAGCAGGGAAATCAACCTTTTTTACAGGATCAAATCTTTCTAATGTAATTAAACTAATTTTTACCATTTAAAAACGCGAAAAATTATAAAATTATAGAATTTGATGAAAACATACTAAAGATAGCAATTTTTGCGTTGAAATGGAGCAGATTTTCAACCAAAATTTGAGATTTGTAATATTTCTAAGTTCTTACATTGCTTTTCCACTGAATAGCTAAATTTTTCCTATAAACGCTAATACGTCGTATAAATTTCTGGGGATTTCTGAGCGCATCCCCCCGATAACGCCAATGAACCGGCTATATAGCAAAAAACAACACTGACTGACCTGTGGATTGTTGATATCCCAAGCAGGGGGCTCGTTGTGGTAGTCGACGCCATCTCCGGTCGGTGTCAGGTTGGCGGTCATCTTGTGAAATGGATAGATATGGCCAAGATAGGGAGGTTCTACAGATCCCATCGCTTACGGATATACCGAAATTACAAAAAATAGCAATAGAAATACGGAATATCGTATAGAAATCGTACGTCTATAGTATCGTACGTACGTCAATAGATAAGTATCGTACGTAGCGTACGTCTATATGTAAGTATCGTACTGATCGAAATCACCCGGCAAAAATCGTGTTTATCGGGAATGTATGGGAGGGCTAAAGTGAGTAGGGGCTGGCTGGCTAGCACCGGCTGTTTGTCCTCACCGACTTTGCTTCGCTTCGCCGCCTTTTTGCCCGCGTTTTTCTGGGGGGATAAAGTTTTCGACCGCTCGAATGTTTTCCGAAAATATTGCCCCCCCCCCCCCCCTATAGAATAGTTCGATTTTGACGTTTATGCGTGTAAAATGGACCTAACGAAATATGAGGGCACCTCGAAATTCGGTACTGTACTGTTAGCGGGGGGGTTAATTTTGTTTTTTTTCGCCGTAAAATTTGACGCTTTTTATAGTGTATTTTATAGTGTTTTCCGGAATATTTGATTGCTAAAAATTATAAAAATAGTTTTGAAAATTCTGCAAATTCGATTTTGGCCTCTTTCGTCATTTTTATACACTTCTAACCAAAAAGCCAAAAATTACAAAAGTTTCAATAATTCCATAAACACATAATAACTTAAGAGAAAGTATTTTATAGGTTTCCTCCTAAATTTTATCTTTATTTTAATCACAAACCTATCTAAAAGTTTTGGAAAAATCAGGTTGAAATTTGAATTTTGGTCGAAAACGGCCAAATCAATACGTTCTTTTTTTTTGAAAAAGCGAAACCTGTGAATATTTAAGGTTTATCAATAGCAAAAAATCACGTCAAACAATGCATCTATCCCCCGATAATGCAAAAGAACCCCGACGGGCGTCAAAAGGAATGAAACATCGCCCTGCTGTCTCCAAGAAATAGCAAAAAGCCCCGACCCCCCGAAGGTTCAATTTCCGGCGCGATTTCAGTTGTTTTGGTCGCAGAATTGAGTTTGAAAAGGGCAGTTCTAGATATGGTACTTCTTCATACTTCTTCGAAGGTCGCTAAAATAGAGCCAACCGCGTGTACTTTACGCGCGTATACGCCACGTAATAAACGCATAATGAGGTCGATTACGCGCGCGAAAAGTCGGGGCCTTGGTTCTTGGAAATATTTGTTAACGCTCCGGCGGGCCGGTGAGTTCCATTCATTAGCCCAAATTGGTGGTGATACCGAGAAATACAGTACTGCGAAAGTAAGGGTAACTTAAGGGCAAAGGATATGCTTAGGCTTAGGCATAGGCATAGGATTAAAGTTAGACTTCCGTTGAGCTTAGGTGTAGGCTTTGGATTCTTAGGCTTAGGCTAAGCCTTAAACTTAGCCTTACAAGGAGTGCCCCTTTGGTGTCATCGGCAAAACCTTTCACGATCTAGCTCATTCGATAGAGAATTGAATTCTGAACCAGCTCCCGTTGTTCGTTTTTGCGGAATGGCTGTCTCCGATTTTATAAAATTAAAAAAACTAAAAACAGCATCTTTCGACCTGGATGCGCGCGCCACCCCCAAGGGCGCCCCCGGTGAAGAGCCGCTCTGACCTCTCCCCACCGCCAGTAAGCGTGGCGCAGTGGCTAACACCGCGGCCACCGAACTTTTTTTCAAAAGTTCGAAACTCACAGCAACAATTCTTTTTGCTTTTTGAATAAGGTTAATCTTGGAACCCCTTGTGGCCGTTTCATGTGCATTGTTGAGAAAAGCCGGCGTGCACCAACCTGATTCTTATTTAGCGCATGATTTTCAAAAATATAGGCTTTTTCACAAAGAACTGTTCGATTGTCTCTGCTTCAGATAAAATGGCCATTGACCTATGAACCCAGCGCAGTCAAAATCCAAAAAGCAAAAAGAATTGTTCCTGTGAGTTTCGAACTTTTGCCTGAATCGCAAAAAAACTTCGGTGGGCCGCGGTGTCAGCCACTGCGCCACGCTTACTGGCGGTGGGAAGAGGTCAGAGCGGCTCTTCCCCCGGGGGTGCTTCTGGGGGTGGCGCGAGCATCCAGGTCCAAAGATGCTGTTTTTAGTTTTTTAATTTTATAAAATCGGAGACAGCCATTGCGCAAAAACGATCAACGGGAGCTTGTTCAGAATTCACCTCTATCGAATGAGCTAGATCGCGAAAGGCTTGCCGATGACACCAAAAGGGCACTCCTTGTTAGGCTTTAGGCATACTTAGACTTCGGAATAGGCATAGGTTTAGGACCAGGCTTCCGCTTTGGCTTACAAGGTTAGGCTTAGGCTTGGACTTAGACTTAGCTTGGGCTTAACTTAGTCTTCGGCTTAGGCTTAGGCTATGCTTCGGCTTAGGTTATGCTTAGTCTGAGGCTTAGGCTTACGCTTCGGCATAAGCCGAGGCTTAAACTTATGCTTAGGCTTCGGCTTAACTTAGCCTTAGGTTAGGCGTAGGTCGGACATGATTTTTTCCACGTAAAAATGATCACCTCAACGAGGATATGACTAGACCCGGCGCGCGAGTTTCCCACGCAGCCCCCATTAGACGAGACGAGGAGCGGAGCCCCAGGGTGAAGTGAAACATTGAAAATTCTTGGGGAAAGTGTGAACCAGTGGGCCCTTCGAGGAGGGCGTCTACGCCAACAGCCCACAGCACACCAATTAATATTTTCCCGCGCGCGCCCCCGGGGTTTAGAAAGAAAAAAGGGCCGTTAAGGAACCGGGGGGCGGCCCCCCAGATTTCGATTACGTTTTTGAGAAGTTTTTAGGGAACCAGGAGTGATTATGAGATATTTAGGGGGTTAGGTTTATTTGCCTAGTATAAATAACTGGCTATAAAATGGCGTTAAAGTTTAGTTTAGACGTGTTGCTCGAG
Organism: Mesorhabditis spiculigera; assembly: GCA_958295435.1. Taxonomy (NCBI): domain Eukaryota; kingdom Metazoa; phylum Nematoda; class Chromadorea; order Rhabditida; family Rhabditidae; genus Mesorhabditis; species Mesorhabditis spiculigera. Next base: position 19,818 of record CATQJA010000849.1, read on the forward strand.
ATGGGCGTTTGAAGCTCCGAATAGGCGAATTCCGCGGTGATGATTTTGATTCCACTTACGGAAATTATGGTGAAACGTGAAAATATCGACAGACTGGAAATGCCGACAGCTGAAATGTCGACAAGCCAACATGATCACAGGTAAAATCCCGACATATGTAGAAATCAACCGTTTAAAGGGAATTGGCTTTCAATAGCATCAAGAATATTTCTGGATTTTGGTCTTTTGTGATTTTGGCTGTCGGGATTTTCGCCTATCGGGCTCTGGCTTGTCAGGATTTTGCACGGTCCTAATTTTGGCTGTCGGGATTTTAGCTGGTCGGACATTGGCCAACCGGGTTTTTGGCCTAACGGGTTTTGGCCGTCGGGATTTTGGTTGTCGGTATTTTGGCTGCCGGGTTTTAACTGGAAGCGATTTTAGCTGTCGGGATTTTGGTCTAAATGCATTTTCACCTGTCGGAATTTTAACCTAGCGGGCTTGGCTGTCGGGATTTGACTTGTCGGGATTTTGACCGACTGGGGTTTGTACCTATCGGGTTTTTAGTTTCCCGGATGTTGTTTGTAGGATTTGTGTCTCAATGTACTTTGGCTCTCGGGCTTATGTCTGGTACACCGGAAATTAAAAATCCAGTGGTCCTTAAGCGTCGCCTTCAAAAGTCACCAAAACCCCAGAACCCCCAAGGGAAAGGAAAAATTCAATCTGTGCTATAAAATATGTTAAAGCTTTTTGCGCGCGAACGTCCCAATAAATTGTCCTGTTTTTACGTGGATGCCATCGCGCGGCACTAAATGACTTCTTGTTATGCGCATCTTTCCCTCATATCGCACCAATCTCCCTGAATCCGTCGGCAGCGCAGGCAAAAAATTTTTGTTAGGGACGTGTCAAAATTAGAAATTCACGCGATTCGCCAGAAATTCGAGCCACTCCAGACACGCCTAATCCGGCGGAAAATTTACTACATCTCCCATTTTGAGTGGGTGGGTACAGAGTTTTTCCGCGGAAAGGGCAGCAGGGAATTACGGTAGGTTCTACGAACTGGGAAAGTGAAAAACAAATCAGATTTTTGAAGTATTAATGTAGGAAGGGTCTTTAAGCTGTGTTCCATATTCCTTAGAAAAAACTTAGAATTACAAACTTAGAAACTAGAAACATATTCAGTTAAGAACTACAGAAAAGATCAATTTTTCCACGAAAATGTCGAATTTTTTCAAGGCTTTCTAGGCTTTTCGATAGATTTACTATTTTTAAATCGGACAGAATTTTTAAAACGCTAGATGGTAAATTCCCCTTTCTCCCCCCTCAAATAATGGAAAAACACCTTCAGCCCCTAATTCATTATTTACAATCTAAATAAGGTACAGTACCTCAAACTTTTCACCAAAACCCGCGATCAATCAAAAAACATAAATTAACGGCCCCGGAAATGGAACCATTTCGCGGTCAGTAGTCCTTACCCCCACCGTTTCTATCTCATTTAGTAAAATTTGTGAGGCAATATGCGCCAGCAGAGCACCCAGAGATGACTGACGCTTTTTAGGAACACCAACAAAAGTACCTCCCCTAACGAATAGGAATGAAAGGGGTGTATATTAAAAAAATAACCCCGAAGAAGCCACTGAAACAAACCTGACATGCTTAATCCGCTTCCTTCAATCATTCAGGTCGAGGCTCGAAGCACAGGGGGTTGAGACATAAGGAAAAACCTAGAATTAATTTGGCGAGGAAGAAATAATTGATGGTGAGTCAGCAGTGAACGGAAGGAATCATAGAACAGGAAAAATTTCCGAAATCATCTATAGGTCTTAAAAGCTAAAGTAAGCTAGCCTAAGCCTAAGATCGTAAAACACCCTAACCCCAAAACTACAGCCCAAACTTAAGCTCAGCCCTAAGCCTAAGCTAGCCTAAGCGTAAGCCTAATTGAAGCCCTAAGCTAAGCCTAGACTAAGCTTTAGCCAGCCAAGCATAATCCCCTCTGCCTAAGCCTAAGCTAAGCCTAAGCTAGGTCTAAGCTATGCCTAAGCTAAGCCCTTACGCTAATCCCACAAACCATCGTTTAAATCCAAAATAACACGACTCTCCGCGTAACCCCCTGAAGTCTTGGGCATTCTTATTATTCTTATTATTCAGGAAGGGGTGGATGTGAAATCATTCTATTATTGTATACGCATCCGAGGGCAGGAGACTCCCCAGTAACCCCACACCCGCGAAACCAGTCGCTTAATGGCCAAACGTGCCCAAGTGTTGTGCATTGCATACGGGACCAGACTAAGGGTGAAACATACCACGAAAGTTATGGGGAAGTAAATTTTAATTATTAGTTTCCCTAAGAAAAGTGAGCTTAAGTCAAGCAGAAGCCAAGGTTAAGCTGATCTTCACAAATAAGCTATGGCAATACATCGACTTTGTCGAGCTTCGACTTAGGCTTAGGCTTCGGCTTCAGTTCGGCTTGGGGTGAAGCTCAAGTTTGGGCTTGAACTTACCTTAAATCCTGAACCAAACCATATGCTTTTTTAATTTATTTCTGAAAAAACTGTCTGCGTATTTCCGCTACAACAATCCAAGAAAAATCCAAGCTAACCAATAAAGCTATGCTAAAAATTTCTCATAGCCAATATTATTGAAGCGGATGCCCATGCTTTGATGGGCTTTCCGAACCTCTTTCTATTACTAAATATCTTGCCAATATTTGCGTATGTAAATATACACACCTAATCAGATACGCCATGGAAATATTGGCTCTGCCTTACCAATACTTTGGCACAATAATAACATGAACGACATTACAACAGAACCAGGGTGTGCCAAGTCCCACATAACAGCAGCCAGCGGGGCGTAATTTGTATGTTTAGCCAGAGACAACAGCGCTAAACACGACATTGGTTTGGCCAGGGGGCCGGCGACCCAGCGAGCCCAGGGCATTGGTTTGGCCAGGACCGGCCAGCATGTAAATCAGTGGTTTGGCCAGGGCCGGCGGCCAGCAGGACAGGGCGTACATATTTTCTCAAAAAAAACATATTTTATAGTTTTTTCTTTTCTTTTTCTCTGATTCTATTTTTGCATTCACAGAACTGTTTGTCAACCAGGCCGAACGTTTCTAACATGGAAGTCGAAATACACAGCCTTTTGGATCGGAATGAGAATTTGTACATTTATAGATGCGACCAGGCTGATAATCGCCTCGATTTCCGTCTATCTTAAGAGCCTAGAAATTTGAGATATTAAAGTTTTGGTGTCATTTTTGGGGCCCCGGAAAGGGTTTGTCAGGATATCGAACTTTTTTTCTGTATTTTTCTAGTTATTTGAAGTAGCCTAACCGATAGAAGTCTTTTTCTGATTTTTCTGATTGCATGGTATATTTCTTTAATACACGAAGGCCTTTGCGCTATCCTAAGCTGCTTGAATTAGGCTGTTTTCTACCTTTTCCATAGTTAAGTCGGAGTCCATGCATCAAGTATCGTCGATCAACTATAATAATTTTCTTGAGGTGCCCGTCCGTCTGTCTGCTGTGCGTCATGTCCCAGATTCAACTCGAAGGGGGAGGAGCTAGAGCTTGGCTCTCTTCGGATTCGGATAGAGCATGGTCAGAAACCCCCAAACTGATAAAAAAATTATGAAAAAGTTTTAATTTAAATTATTAAAATTAACTTTGAAAGTTTTCCTTAGTAAAAGCAGGGGGACGGAGGTTTGCCCGATTTCGGACATAGTGAGCCAGGTCGCGCGCGGTTCGGCCAGGGGAGGGCCCGCAGGGAGTAGCCCGAAGTCCGGCCGCTTGCGGCGGCGAAGCCGCTGGAAGCGGCTGGTTTTTCAAATCTATCATCAGGGAAAAAGTAGGCGAGAGACCATAAAAATACGTTTTCTGAGAAAATATCCAATGCCCCGTCCTGCTGGCCGCCGGCCCCCCTGGCCAAACCAATGCCCCGTTCTGCTGGCCGCCGGCCGCGGGGGACTTGGCAATGCCCCGTTCTGCTGGCAATGCCCCGTTCTGCTGGCAATGCCCCGTTCTGCTGGCAATGCCCCGTTCTGCTGCCATTGCCCCGTTCTGCTGGTCTTGCCCCGTTCTGTCGTCATTGCCCCGTCCTGTTGCCAATGCCCCGTTCTGTTGTCATTGCCCCAAGCAATCGGTACAATGCCAAATAATTAATTAAAACCCGAAAAGGTCTGAAAATTCCACTCTCTTGGCCGTAACCCCCGGCTGGCAGGACCGGCTGCCCGCCTCGACCCTGGAGAGACCCCCACTGTCTCATAGCCCCTCCCGCGACAGCCCCTCCATCCTCCGTTGTGGTCTAGTGGTTAGGATTTATGGCTCTCACCCATAAGGCCCGGGTTCGATTCCCGGCAACGGAAGAATTTTTTGCCTCTTGGAGATGTGAAGCGGGACGATGAGGGGAAGCTTGTAGGCGCTTTAGCATTTAGAGGGGAAATTTAAGAAATTCTAAAAAAGGCTGCGAAAAGGGGGAATTAACGGTTTTTCTGGAGTGATAAATAAAAACCTTAAAAAGAGAAGACTACTTAATAGGGTAAAACCATGGTCCCGGAGCGAACGTGAAAACGCCAGTTTTCGACTTGGCCAGCTGATTGGATTCTGCGAGGGCGGTTGAATGCCAAATCCAGCCGGAGGGGTGTCAGGGTTCGAGGTGCTTCGTCTGCCAAGGGCAAATAGTTTTTGAAGTATTTCTTGCATACTAGGGCCGGGCGTGTGGTGCTCATTAAACAGACCTAGAGTTCAAAAATCGGCTCAATCCAATTTTGTTATAAAAAACAAAACAAAAATTCAAATAGCGTACAAAAAAAAAACTTATCATATTTCGGTGAAAAACGCTGCCGTCGAACGTGCCCCAGTTCTCGACGATCGGATGGCGGATTTGCGGTGGCTCCTGAAAAAAACGGGATTGAAAGGGACGGAAAAGCCACGGATTTCTGGTATATTTTATTGCAACACCAATGATCTCTGCTAGCCTTCCCTCACTTCCTCAATGATATCTGCTAGCCTTCCCTCACTTCCTCAATGATATCTGCTAGCCTGCCCTCACTTCCTCAATGATCTCTGCTAGCCTGCCCTCACTTCCTCAATGATCTCTGCTAGCCTTCCCTCACTTCCTCAATGATCTCTGCTAGCCTGCCCTAGCTTCCTCAATGATCTCTGCTAGCCTGCCCTCACTTCCTCAATGATCTCTGCTAGCCTGCCCTCACTTCCTCAATGATCTCTGCTAGCCTGCCCTCACTTCCCCAATGATCTCTGCTAGCCCGCCCTCACTTCCTCAATGATCTCTGCTAGCCTGCCCTCACTTCCTCAATGATCTCTGCTAGCCTGCCCTCACTTCCTCAATGATCTCTGCTAGCCTGCCCTCACTTCCTCAATGATCTCTGCTAGCCTGCCCTCACTTCCTCAATGAAAAAACATAAAAAACTAAAAATTTAATCATAAAATTCAAATCCAGTAAGCCCCAACCGTATTTGCCGGAGTGACTGGCCGACTCGACGTGGATGGGGACAGCATCGCGCCAAAGTTTACTACTTTTCGGGGCCGAAAAACCCATGAAAACCCGGAGAAATGAGAAAATACGCCGCTCATCGAATATATTAGCTATAACCCGGCGGTGGCCATTAATAAGAAATTTATATTCCTCTTTTTTTCGTGGCTGGGTGGGGCAGCACGTAAAAAAATTGTGTGCCTGGAAGGGACCCTGCTCGGAACACAATGGCCGGACCCAAATCCCGAAAAACAATGGGTCAATAGGTGCCATTTTGGTATGATGCGAGTCGGGTTGTTCTTATCAAGAAAAACTGCTCTAAATAAAGCTGCCTGTTGACCGCCTACGAGATTTGGGGGAAAGTTTTTGATCCTCTTAAATGCAGGTACAAGTCTGGCCGGGGAATTTGTAGTTTTGGGTCGAGGGATTTTTGCTATAGAAATGACCTGAAAGTCGGGATTAGCAAATGTCGGTTGGAGGGATTTAGGGTGTGTAGCGATGGATTTTGGCTTCCAGGTCGCTTTAAAATTGGAATAAGTTTCTTGTGCATTATCGAGGGGTTTAGGATCAAATTTTCCTAATATGAACAGAGGCGTTGTTTCTAAATTGTCTTTTTTTATTATTCTTAAAGGTCAAAAAAATTACAAATTTTGTTAAAAATATAAAATATCGAATTTTCGACGAAAATGGTCAATTTTCGGCTTTTTTCTTATAAACTAAAGTGCTAAAACCATTTTTCTAAGCCAGAGGAACGATTGATAAGCAGCTTTTTTACTATTCTTTAAGCGTAAAAACTTTACAAATTTTTTTTGTTTAAAAAATACAAAAACACCGGATTCCCGGCCAAAATTTCTAAAATTTCCAAGTTTTTAGATGGTTTTCCACCTTAAATACAGTTAAATTTGGCTCAAACCCCTAATAAAACGCTTTCTAATACGTTAATAGGGATTTCTAGACTCTTATTGTTGGGAAAAAATTATCTCCCACCCCCGATAATGCACAAGTACCAAAGTCTAAACACCAAGCTAAGCCGAAGATCAAGAATTAAAAAGCCAGACGATCGCTTCAAAAAACATCAAATCCACGTTCGAAAACCAACATCCCTTTGCATGGCCCTTTATATAGCACCCGAAATACCGTAGACGGTGTGAGCAAAGATGGATTATTAGCGGTTGAGGGGCCGCCTTCTTCCGGGGAATTCCCTGTCCACCCTCATCCCCATTTTCACGGTCCGCTAGGCAGCACCTCAAATTTCGTCAAATCCACGGCGGTGGCCCGGCGGTGGGCCATTGACGCTTGCGTTAGAAATAACAGCGTTGACCTCACGTCGCTGACCTATAGGGGGGAACTGAAAGGCCCAAGAGTTGATGTCAAGTCGGTCTATTTTTCGTCGGGCCGGATTCGAAATGCCGAAGATCACGAAACCAACTTCGAAAACTCCGACAGCTCGTGATAGCGAATTCGAAAAACTGAAATTCGTAAACCCCGGCAGCTCAAAAAACCGAATTTTATAATGCCGAATGCCAAAATCGCGAGTCTCGGAACCCCGAATGATAATAATCGCGAGTTCCAAAACAGCGACAGCTAAAAAAACTGAATTTCATAATGCCGAATACAAGAATCCAGAATTACACAAAACTTGACCAGAATCGGAATGCTGATAATACCGAAATTGAAACCGAGAATTCGATAATACCGAATCTGAAAAAGCCGAATATCAAAACCCCTACTTCCAGAATACCGGCTTCCAGAATCCTGAATTCCAAAACCCCATCAGCTCAAAATACCGAGTTCCATCAGGCCGAAATCCCAAAGCCCGAATTCCAAAGTCCCGAACGCTGATAATACCGCAATTGAAACCGGGGATTGGATAATACCGAATTTCCGAATGCCTAATTAATTCCTAAACCCCGAAATCTCAAAATTCCGAATTTAATAATACAGAAGCCCAAAAACCCGACAGCTCAAAATCCCGAATTCCATAATCCCGACTTCCGCAATACCGAATATCGTTTTTTTGCCGGCGATGTTCCATTTTTGATGCGCTAAGTTTAATCCGACTTAAATGTTTTAAACTTCGGTATTATCGAATTCGGTATTTTCCAATGCGGGATTATGGGCTTTCGGTGTTTTCGAATTCGGTATCCTGGTATTCTGGGTTGGGCACATCCAGAGACTTTCGAATTCGGGATTTCGTTATTCCGATTTTCGGATTCTGTCTATGGTTTTTTGGATCTTAACCTATCCACTATTTCGCTAGCTTTAGCTAGAGCCAATTTCAGCACCGCCGCGGTTCTTCCGCGTTCCCCAGACACCCGGGGCATTTCAACCTTTACCCCCTCCCGAAATATTTCTATTTGCCAACGATCTAAGAGTTTCTGCCGGCGGTCCAGAAATAAAAAAAGCAATAGCGCGGGCTTCAATGAGGGCCAGATAATCACGTAGATGGAGCTGCTCCAGCCAGGGGTAGGCTGGGTAAACAAGAAATTCGCAAACCCGCAAATTACACCCCTGCGCGCCGCACCTGACAAAATAAGACGCGCTTTTTTTTTTTGCTCGAAAAGGCAATCGCGCCAAAAAGATCGGCGGGTCTTTGGAAAAAGGGGGCCAAAAGGCAAAAGGCTGTTAACGGGGGGTAAGACCGTCACATTCCCCAATTTTTAATTTTCGGAAAATGTCTTTATGACTTTTAGTGATCAAAAAATCGCGGATTATTTTGGGAGGCCGTTTGCGGCCAAATACTTTCTTCGCTAACAGACCAGTTAGCTGGAACGTGGAATTAGAAAGAATTTTTTGCGTCAAGCATTTGCGCATGAAAGCACCATCCAAAAATCGAGTAGGCCCGCCTCCTGGCCATAATAACGAGCGCGGCAGCGTGTGATGGCCATTGAGCATTACATCGCAAATATAACATATAAAAATAAGATCAGGAACGGGAAAATTGGAGCTTTGGCATTATCGGGGGTCTCCAAATCCGGGATATTACCACTAAACCACTAGTGCCATTTGAATAAATCGTTTTAGTAGCGTTTTTAGTAA
>CATQJA010000850.1:0-63162 GCA_958295435.1 Mesorhabditis spiculigera
ACAGTGCTCCACATAATTATAAAGGCAGTCAAATTTTTCGAAAATCTCAATTTCCAAGGAGTTTCAAGAAAAGCTTGTTTTTGCAGAAAACAACTTTATTCCATCACTAATTCGAATACGCAATCCATTTTTCCATTTCTAAGCGCAAACAATTTTTATGAAGATTTTTGTCAAAGAGTGCTTGCAAAAACCACATAATTATAAAGGCACCCCTCACAAAAAATCATAAAAATAAAAACTCTTTTTCAAACCATTCGTAGCGGTTGCGGTAGCCTCGAGCTGCGCCATTTTGTTTGATACAGCTGGCAGGAACGACCGTTGAGGGCTCAGAGGCGGGCTACCCAAAAGCTTTCTGTTCGAGGGTGTTTCAATCGCAGACATTCGGATGTTTTAGCCCAGTGCGCATCGTCTCCACTGTGAATTTAGCGTTTCGTGAGCCCCATTGCCATTTAAGTTCCGGCTACGGTCACGGGAAATTGCTGGCCAAGTCGGAAAGTAAATTTAAAGGTGTTGACAACAACTTTCGCTCCGGCATACTCGATGGATTCGGGGGCTCTTTTGGTTCGGAAAGACCGCATCAAAGTCGATTTTCTTTAGAAAACCGGCGGACTGCTTTCGCCGCGACGCTTAGCAGTAGCGGGATTGCTTTATTCCTTCAAGGCGGAGCACAGTGTTTACAAGCTCGGAAGAAGCGGTGTTTTACTTACATCAAGACATTGACGCCTGCTGATTTCTCGGGATATCGGACCTTATCTGTGCGAGTAAGACTGCCGTTTATCATTTCAAACCCCTGGAAGAATTTTCTGGCTTTTGCACACGATCTGCAGTGACTGCCAAATTCGTAAAGACGCCGGAGGCTTGCTGAATCCGCCTTCTGACTCCTGCAGCGGGCTGTGGCACGATTTTTCACATTGCTTCATTGGAATTGCTGGTTTAAGCGTCGCGGCGAAGCACTCCGCCGGTTTTCTGAAGAAAATCGACTTTGATGCGGTCTTTCCGAACCAAAAGAGCCCCCGAATCCATCGAGTATGCCGGAGCGAAAGTTGTTGTCAACACCTTTAAATTTACTTTCCGACTTGGCCAGCAATTTCCCGTGACCGTAGCCGGAACTTAAATGGCAATGGGGTTCACGAAACGCTAAATTCACAGTGGAGACGATGCGCACTGGGCTAAAACATCCGAATGTCTGCGATTGAAACACCCTCGAACAGAAAGTTGCTTGGTAGCCCGCCTCTGAGCCTCAACGGTCGTCTCTGCCAGCTGTATCAAACAAATGGCGCAGCCTGAGGCTACCGCAACTGCTACGAATGGTTTGCAAAAGAGTTTTTATTTTTATGATTTTTTTGTGAGGGGTGCCTTTATAATTATGTGGTTTTTGCAAGCACTCTTTTTGACAAAAATCTTCATAAAAATTGTTTGCGCTTTCAAATGGAAAAATGGATTGCGTATTCGAATTAGTGATGGAATATAGTTGTTTTCTGCAAAAACAAGCTTTTCTTGAAACTCCTTGGAAATTGAGATTTTTCGAAAAATTTGACTGCCTTTATAATTATGTGGAGCACTGTAGGAGCAAATGTTCTGCCCTAATTTCCGAAAGGCGCAAATTTCGCAAGCCCATTTAAACCATGACGACAAAAGGCTTCAGTGCACTGCAGCAATGCGATGCCCTTCCGGCCCAGGAATGTCAGCGCTCAACCCTGAAAACAGGATGAAATTTGCCTTCATTCTATCCATTGTCAAAATCCATGTACTGGCTGATCACTACTTTCTTCAAATTTCAAATTCAACGTCGACTCCGGATGTGCAGAATGTTTCGTCAGAATCCGTCCAAGATCCGGGTGCTTGCAAAGACTTGGTGATTTCCTAATGAGGTTCTGAGTCGTTTTTAGATACTCCATGTAATGTTTCTGCTGTGGGCCAACCAGATTTTTATATCTTAACAGCTCGGTGGGAGAAGCCGAATTTTTTGGCAAACAGGTTTGAGCTCGAAAGCTGTTGGCACTTGTCAACGAGGCAGAGGTACAGTAGCGGTCAAAAAGTTATCGGGTCGGGAAAACGTCAACGTATCTCAGATGCCCCTAGCTTTAGAATTTTGTAAAAATTCTGATTCTAAATTAATTATGCAACGGGAATTCGATGCCGACATCAAAATCCCGCAATTTTTCATTTTATTTGTTAAATTGGCTGTTTGAAATTTACTGCCCAAACCAACTTTTTCCTGAGGAATTTTTAGATTTAAATATAATGCGATCGTGTTCAGCATGGTCAAAACCACTACCTATCAATTTTTGTAACATCCGTTGGCTCAGGGCTTGGTGTCGCGGAGTCATTTTGGTGCCCCGAACGCCCATTGGGCGCATTTCTGCCCCGGCGACGTCAACTTTTTGCCTTCAGGAAAGCCCGTTCCCCCGCCGAAAAAAATACGAAAAACACCCAGAAAATGGTTTTCGACCATCCTGAACACGATAACACTTTTTTTGAAAGCCAAAAATGGCTCAGGAAAAAGTTGATTTTCGCGGTGTTTGTAAAATTGCCAAGTTAGCAACTAACATGAAACACTCGGTCAGAGATTTTGTGTCAGCATCGAATTCCCCGTTGCTTATTTGACCTAGAGTAAAATTTTCACAAAATTTATAGCTAGGACATTCGAGATATAGACTCTTGCGCGACCTGATAATTTTTTGACCGCTACTGTTGTGCTGGTAAAAATGCATCCCGCCTTTCCTAAACCCTGTCTGATCTTTTTTTTATCATCCGGTCATTTTAGTCTATGTGCGAACCCGGTTGGACCAAATTTAACGTTACTGATAGCTGCTATCAGGTATTATTGATAATCTGTATTCGTAGTATATCAAATTTAAATCATACAATTTAGGTCTTTATCAATGTGACAGCCTTGCAAGCGCGCAATAACTGTGAAGCGCTGAACGCCACGTTAGCATCAATACATTCTGAAGATGAGAATGCCTTTCTTTTGGGTAAGTTCAGAAAGGCTCATGGATTCATCTTTCCCCCGTTTTTTCACTTGTTCCTACACGTACTAAACTTTTCATTTAAAGCGCGCGTTCAGGGAGGGACCATGTACTCGTCCCAACGTGTACACCCTATGGACGTAGGGATCGCACGCACTGCCTGCCCGTGCTGTGACAGGCCATTCCGCTCCTTTGCGGGGTGGGGCGCCCCTCGGCCCCTCGCCAGGTTGTAGCTGTGGCTGACTGGCATCCATCCGCGCCTCCCGAACGGGGGGCCCGGGGTCGACCCCCGGCCGCGGCAAAACTCTTTGCTTTTTTCCAAAAAAACGTCCCTAAGCGTGCCCTTTAACGACCGTCGTCATCTTCTGTCTAGCTGTACTTTAGAACTGATGCTGAGCCCATACAACCTTGGCACGGTCCAATTACCGATGCTCCGACTTATGGGTTTACTTGGAGCTCATAGGGTAAGCGGCTTCAACGGATGTTTTATAGAAAAAAAAATGAAAATTCTATAGAGTGCCCCAATAAAACAACCCCCCGTTCACGAAGAAGAATGGCCGGATCTCAATCATGATAACATCATTGGAAACCCCCAAAAGGCTAATTTGTATCCACCTTAATAACTAGCTTTTTATTTAAACGCGACATTTTATAAGCAATTCTCTCAAATTTTGGGGGTTTTCCGGGCTGAATTCGAGCTTATTTGCCTCGCTTTCTTCAAGTAAAATCGTCGTGCCGTCAACGGGATGAAAAAGCCGTTGCTAAATGTTTTTCAAGTTATTGTTATAAAACAGTTCGCTTAAATTAAAACAAGGATATAAAAAAGGGTGGAAATTCGCCGTGCAAGGGTTTCTGGATGGTACAAGTATCAATCGGATCCAACTCTTTTTCGTCGAGTTACAGGGGATGTTGTTTCCAGGCCTCCTGAGATTGCAGTTTGTTTTTGCGGAGACTTAAACTACCTCTAGTTGTTAACAACATCTTAATCAAGGTTTAGGAGCCCTCAGGGACCGGCCCATTTGTCTGGGACGACGGCTCGGAATGGGACTATGACCATTGGGACCTTGGGGAGCCGAACAACTCGGGTGGTGGAGAGCCATGCATGCAGGTTCGTAGCGAAAACCTGGTTTTTAGAGTTCTGCGACTTCAGGTGTACCTCTATCATCCAAACGCCACCTCCTCCGATGGGTAGGGGATTTAAATTTGCAGATTGCTCTTTAGGACCACCTGCACGGGAAAATGGAATGACTATGACTGTGGGGGAATTTATGCGGCGGCTGCTTGTGAGAAGGCTGCCATCATCAACCCTTGAATCAATCCTATTAGTTTACTATCTGATGATAATAAAAAGTTTCTAGAAACAAATCACCGTATTAGGAAAAATTTTAGGATATGTACAGGGACGTAGCGTAAGGTGGGCCCCCTGGGCCCGGTGCCCCCCCCGAAATCGGCCGAAGGCCGACAAAAAATGGCTATTTTTTCGAAAATTTTTTTGATTTTTATCGATGTTCTCGATGTTTCCATAAAAGAAACGGCTGGAAACATAATAAAAAATGACAAGTTTAAGAATGTGACTCCTGGCAAGCGGCTCCGGCCCCGGCCCCGGCCCAGGCCCCCGGCCCCCGACCAAGGCCCGGCCCCCGACCAAGGCCCGGCCAGGGGCGTACGAGGGGGGCAACAGGGGCAAGTTGCCCCCAAAATCGGCTCAAGGGGGGACCCTTATGATTTTTCAATAAAAATTTTTCTGCCTGCGGCGCTGTTTATTACTGTTTTTAAGACGGTTTTTACTTCTTTGAAGCCTATTTTTCCAAAATTTTTTTTGCCTGCGGCGCTGTTTTTCATTAGTGTGTCAACGGTCCATATAAAATTTTCGCCGGCGGCGCGTTTTCTGTGATGTTTTTACATGAATTTGAGCGTTGCTAACGCTTTTTCCTTATTTTTTGCGGCCTGCGGCGCTGTTATAGCTGCGATTTTTGAATCTTTTGAAAGTGGTGACCGGGGGAGGTCATAAAATTTTCGGGGCCCCGAAATTTGGCTCTAGCTACGCCCCTGGATATGTATGATGCGTTTAGAAGCGTAAAGGACTGGAGATTACTACACACATAGCACGTTTTCAAACTCACTAGAAGTGAGTGTCTTTGGGTTTTTGGGATTGGACCAAGACTAACTTGTGCAGAATTCGGCGCAGATTTCGAAGCTATTTACCAAATTTACCGGGTTAGCTAATTAATAGAAGTTATGAACGTTTGAAGCCTGAGAACCGTCAGAAATCAGCTACCTTCAAAGACCGTTAAAGGCCGCCAAAACGCTACCTTTAAGGGCCCGTAAAAACCGCGGGAACGGAATTGAGGAGAAAAAAATTAGTGCATCTTGTTCAGCAGAAAAAGCGCTTTCGAATGAGCTGTAACGTACCATTTTTAAACAATTCACTGAAAAAAGTTTTTTTTTTTGGATTCACGGGCAAGGGTATGGCCTGTCAAGTTCATAGAAGAGATTTCTGCGAAATCATCGTAAACTTGAAGTAAGATAGCTCATTCGAAAGCGCTTTTTCTGCTGAACAAGATGCACTAATGAGTTGTGGCAAATTTCCATTCCCCGGGCCTTTACAGGCCCATAAAGGTCCGATTTTGGGCGATTTTACCAACTTTAAAGCTTCATAACTTTTTTTCTCCGTTTTATTTAGCAGATTCTGATTCCAGATTCGGAATCCCCGTGTCCGATTCTATCAGATCCACTATGACTTGTGACGATTTCTCGTGGGCCGGTCGTGCACTTCCCTTGTCAGCCGCAGGGGTTCCGTCTGGCTGCAGAGCGCGGACACCTTGGACCTGGGAGCGCCTCGGGGAGGTCATCCCTCTCCGACGCTCCCTCCCAGTTGGTGAGCGTGGTATAGTGTATAGCGCGCTGGGCTGTGATTCTCACAGTTCGGGTTCGACTCCGCCCGGCGCAAAGTCTTTCGCGTTTTCGCGAAAACCATCGTTCTACAGGCCGTTAAAATACTGGGGATTTTGTATGACAATTTCAGGGCCGTGAAAAGTAGCTCATTTTTCTTTTTTTTCTGGGCTCGATCGCTAACTTCCGAGAACCTGCTTATCCGGAAATTTGGGAACATCTGGGATGCAGCGTGAAACCCTGGAGAAAAGAGGTTCGGCCGAATTCGAAACTCTGTGGACGCTCAAAAACTTCTTCTTGTCAGTTGTCTTCGATGTTCAATTTAAACTTTCTAAAAACTGGATGGCCTGCAGTCCACAGGTCATGGTTTTAAAATCGGGGTGCGTTTTGAATAAAAAAACTCTGTTGCCTAGGAGCAAATGTATGGTAATATTTCAAAAAGCCCGAAAGTGCATTATTCCATTTCAAACCATGGCTACAAACAGGAGCAAAACTCGGATCTGACGAATTTTTGGGGTGTAACGTGAAAACGCAATGAAATTTCTCTATATTCTGTTCGTCCTGAGAAGCCTTGTATTGGCAGATCATTATTTTCTGCAAATATCCAATTCTACGTTGCCGCCTGCCGAAGCCTGTTTTGTCATATGTATCAACGCTCCACAGTTCTGCATAGGAGTTGGTAATTTTTTCAAGATCGTAAGGTTTTTGGTGCATTAGCGGGGGGAGGGGAAATCGTGGCAACTATTCCCAATACGCTCTCTACTAGGCCTATTCGGATCAATGGACTTATCCTTGACTTTCAAATAGAGTGGCGCTTATTCAAATCAGATTTGAATAAGATTCAAATTGTTCAAATCAAGCCGATTTGATTTGAATTGGAGCCGACCAAATCAAATCAAATCGATTTGATTTGAGTTCCACCAGTTCAAATCAAATCCAGCCGATTTGAATAATTTGAATAAGACCTCATAGAAATGAACCCAGCGCAACTCGTAATTCGTGCACCGCTATTTCCCTATAATCTCTTAGCATTGTTCCAGCGTCCCAGCGTCCCTGGGCCCAGCTAACGATTCCTTATACATTTCCTATTGTTTTTACCCGTTAACTTTTCCAAAGATAAACCATAGCGCAGGCTAAATCTGACAAAAAAAACCCGTCTGGCTCAATTTTATAGATGTCATCAAAACTCCCCATGAATTATTGTAAAGGACACCTACATGTGCAGAAACGGCGCTACCAAAAGCCCTCCGAACCGCCGATTTTCAATTTGCATCCCTGATAAGCCTGTTGTTCAAATCCCAAATCAAATCGATTTGATTTGAGTTGGTCAGCCCCGAATTCAAATCAAATCGGTTTGATTTGAAGTTGATTTTTTCGCACTCAAATTTGCTAATTCAAATCAAATCAATTTGAAGCCGATTTGATTTGAAAAAGCGCCACTCTACTTTCAAATGTGTAATTTTAGTGACGACAAGTTCCAAAATGTCGAAATTTACATAAGCAACTCTCCCTCAACCCGAAATTAAAAATTTTTCGTTAAATTTCGACTCACCGAAATTGAGGCACAAAATTTCGAAATCCGGGATTTTCTATTCTGTAGTTTCAAATTCTGAAATCAAGTTAAATTAGATTGAAGAACGTTCGAAAATTGAGAAAATATTCAGAAAATCCGACATTCTGAAATGCATTCTGAAGTTCGGAATTCTGAAATGAAATTAAAGTAAATAGAAACACATTCCAAAATTCCGAAAATAATTTCGACATCATGAATTTCAACATGTAGCAAATCGGGCTCCACCTCTGCTACGTAGCCAACAGGGTGGAGATGCCGGTCAAGTGAGAGAGTGAAGAGCCACCATCCCCCTTGCATAACTCGTACATTTGTCTTCTCCATCCCTTGAAAGGGCACGTTCAGGGACTTTTTTTTTTTGGAAAAAAGCAGAGACCTTTGCGGCGGCCGGGGGTCGAACCCCGGCCCCCCGCTCTGGAGGCGCGGATGGATACCAGTCAGCCACAACTACAACCTGGCGAGGGGCGAGGGGCGCCCCACGCCGCAAACGAGGGGAATGGCCTGTCACAGCACGGGCAGGCAGTGCGCGCGGTCCCTACGTCCATAGGGTGTACACGTTGGGACGAGTACATGGCCTTTAGATCAACCGTGTCGCGTTGATGCTGTGGGCCACCCAAATTTTGTGTATTTAAACAGCTCGTTGGGGCAAGCTGAATTTTTGGCGAGCGGGTATCAGCTCGGAAACTGCCGGCAGCTTTTTTACGTGGAGGAAATGGCGGTAAGCTAATGATTAAGAAAACGAATTTTCCATAAAAATTTCTGGGTAACTGTTGCATAGCCCTTTTCAGGATCCATTGGAATGACTACCTGGCATCAACGGACGCTGAAATCTATAGTGCATTGGCGAAAAAATTAAATAAATGTTTTCCTGATTTCCTGTTTTTTTTAAATAATTTTTTGCTATACAAAACATAATTTGAAAATGTTCACTTTTTCTAGGCCTAATTTGTGGCATAGATTCAAGTAATGGACTAATTTTTAAAGCAAAAGCCTGAACTCTGACAGTATCATGCTACTAGATTTTCGTGTCGTTTTTGGAAGCGGAATTTCGTTGGCTGTGGTCAGACGCAATTTATTTCCGCCTAAAAGTCCCTTGGCGGGGGCGTGAAACCTATTTCCACTCCCTGGCCATGGCTACCAGAAAGCATCACTTTCAAAGTTTTCTTCCGTCTTGGAGGCATTTCCTCAAATCCTAATGGCTCTGAGAAACACCGTAATCCTTCTCGCCCTTGCGTTTTCAATTCAAGCTCAGTCCGATTTGTTGGCGCGGATGTTGGAACTATTATCTACGAGCATTATTCCGCCGCCCAATACTCATTATTTCATTCAAACTGCAAATGCTAGTATAAAGCCGTCCGGTAATTATTTTGCGCAATGCGCCAAACAAGGAGATGCATGTAAAGGGATAGGTGAGCCAGTTATTAAAAATCATCTAGAGTACTTTAGGCACCACCGGCCGTTTCTACGGTATCGAGGACGGAGAACCTGATTTTCTCTACATTAACAGCTCCTTGGGACTAACAAATTTTCAAGGGGATGGCAGGACGATTGGCCATTGCGGAAGCCCCTTTGTAGAGCGAATAGAAGTACCGTTTCAACCTTACCTGAAATCGAAATTTTGCAGCCTGTTTGCGAAGATAATTGGATCAAGGCGAACTTTTCCGATTCATGCTATAAAGTATGCTAAAGTTTAATTACGCTTCCTATATTTTGTAGGTTTTTATGAATGTCAGATATAATGACGCCGATCGGAAATGTAACGAGACAAATTCTACGTTAGCATCGATACACTCAAGAGAAGAAAACGAGCTGTTAGTCGGTTGGTGCTAATAGGGCTTATAACAAAAGTTGAACTTTAAAAAATGGTATTGTTGGATTTTCAAAGCAGCTTTGAATATGAATAAATTGGCTCTAATCTAAATTTGTCTTTTGGCGCCATCCCGAATGCATTTTTCCAAAACGGTATGCAGTAGAGTGGCGCTTATTCAAATCAAATCGGCTTCAAATTGATTTGATTTGAATTAGCAAATTTGAGTGCGAAAAAAACCAACTTCAAATCAAATCGATTTGATTTGAATTGGGGGCTGGCCAACTCAAATCAAATCGATTTGATTTGGAATTTGAACAACAGGCTTATCAGGGATGCAAATTGAAAATCGCCAGTTCGCAGGGCTTTTGGTAGTGCCGTTTCAGCACATTTAGGTGTCCTTTACAATAATTCATGGGGAGTTTTGATGCCATTTAGGCTACGGTTTACTTTACCCCCCCCCCCCCCCCAGCCGGAAGTTTTTGGCTATAACTTTTTTTATTTTACATTATTGTACGCTCAAATTAAAACGCTTAGTATATTTTTCGACGTTTTATCGAATGGCGTTGCGAAAATCCCGACAAAATAAGCGAAAATACCGACAACTTTGAGACCCTTCGGCTGTGCGGGGGGTAAAGTAAACTCTTACCGACATTTATATAAAATTAAGCGGGACGATTTTTTGGCAAGATTTAGCCTGCGCTTTGGTTTTTCTTTGGAAAAGTTAACGGGTAAAAACAATCGGAAATGTATAAGGAATCGTTAACTGGGACGCTGGAACAATGCTAAGAGATTATAGGGAAAGGGCGGTGCACGAATTACGAGTTGAGTTGGGTTCATTTCGCTGAGGTCTTGTTCAAATTATTCAAATCGGCAGGATTTGATTTGAACTGGTGGAACTCAAATCAAATCGATTTGATTTGATTTGGTCAGCTCCAATTCAAATCAAATTGGCTTGATTTGAACAATTTGAATCTTATTCAAATCTGATTTGAATAAGCGCCACTCTAGTATGCAGCGTTGCGGGCCCGCGGGTACTAGGAAAAGGAACCGCATAGGGAATTTATAAGAAAAAAAGCTTGCATGTACCCTTTATACAATTGTTTTGACATTGTATGGAGATTTTTTCGAAATCGTCTTGAGCCAATACGACATCGAATCGGCCACGATGGGTGGGAACGGCCTGGACGCGTTATTGGGTGCTCAAAGGGTAGGTGCTGCTAGTCATTTCTAAATTCCAAATCAGAATTTTTGTGCCGATTGAATTAAAATGTTCGCCATAGCCGAAACCCTATGGCCGACTTGTTTTATTATGTCAAAAATTGCTAGAATATTTTTATAACAATTATAAGGGTAGCTTTTTTAGTTTTTTTTTTGCGGGACCAAAGTCATCATTTTTATCTCTGCCCTTCAGGCCCTTACAGAGCTGGCCAGGGTACCAAATCGGAAATATATATTGATCTTGATCCGGAAAATAAGACGACAGTACTTTTGAGTCGCAAGGAATCGCGAAAATTAGAAATATTGAAGTTAGGAACATCGAGTAAACAGGAGCCTAGCGACAAGTATACTTCGTCGTCCCCCCGGGGGGGATCCCCCCACAAGGGGGGACCAAGGGGGGACCGCAAGGGGGGATGGTGGGGGGACCGAGGGGGGGGACGGTGGGGGGATGGGGGAGGGGTGATTCTCGACCTCGGTGATTCTCTGGTCAATTTTCATCGTTAAAACGTCTAGAATGACCAAAATTCGATGAGGATTGGAGAAATAGCTTCAGGCTTTTGAAATTCAAGCGTTTTCACATCCAAACGGGGTCAAAAGCTCATTTGGCGCACGGTCGAGTTGCGGTCGCATCGAAGGTAGCGAAAAACATCAATAGGTCTAAAATTCGGGGGGCTGGCGGGGGTAAACAAGACAGTTACCTTTTTGACCGCATGCTGAATGAATAAAAACATGCTTTTATAGGAAGTGTCTGGGAAGAACAGTTTTTTATGGGTGGACGGAACAGAGATGGACTATGAGAACTGGGCGTCTGGCGAACCGAATAATGGATACGGATATGGATACAAGGAGGGGTGCGCAGCGGTACTGTCATTTGAAAGTTTGCCACCTCGACATTTCAGATGTATTTCTACCTTCCCAACAAAACGTCGCGCAATGGGTAAAGGCAAATAAGAAGTCTTATGCATAATTTTTAACTGCAGGACACCTTACCCTGGGTCATGGAACGACCGGCAGTGTACCGCCCTTTTCCACGCTGCCATCTGTAAAAAAGATGCCATTTTCCTTCCATGATGCTTGGCTTATTTTTGGTTCAATACGCTAAACGTAAAATTCCTGTTTGAGTTAATTACGTTTCGATGTTTCCTAGATAAACTCAAAGATACACTAAAATCTCATTCAAAAAGTTCGGTCGCGGTAGTAAATTTGGTCTCTCTGCCGCAGCCAACCTAGACCCTTCTTATCGCCTCTCCCCTTCCCCTAGTGTTGGGCAATTTGCCCGGTCCGGTTTTCGGGCCGAGAGGGTCGGCCCGGTTTTCGGGCCGTGAGGGTCGGCCCGGTTTCATAGCCGAATTTCGGTCCAAAACCGGACCGGGCAAATTTCCCAACACTACCTTCCCCCTTCCCTTCTCTCACTGGCCTAGTGGCGCGAGGCGCCCCAGTCAGGGTTCGGTTTTGCTCTGTGGCGAGCGTCTACCGTAACCCTGTTTGCTATCCCGGGGACGGTTACGGGCCGGTAACCAACCCAACGAGACTTTAGTGTACCTTTAACATTTGACACAGCTTACAACGAGACCCAATTGTATAAAATTCGACACCAGGCCTATTTGTGCAAAATTTGTCGCTCATCTGAGAATCTGGCTTTAGGAACTGCTGAATGGTTATTTTTAAAAAGTTACACAGCGTTTTTTCTCGGAAAATCCCCAGAATGGCACACCTTGAATGGATAGCAAATTCCCGAAAAATTTCCGGAATTATCTGTAAACAGCCGGAAATTCGGCCTGACGGCCGAGAAATCGGCTGCACAGAAAGCAGACATACTTTTCTCGCTTATAGGATAGGAAACCAATTAGCACGATATGCTCGAAAAAAAATGTGCTTTCGGATTAGCTGTCAAATTGTTTTCTCCATAACTTGCTCAAAACGCTTTTTATAACATGGTGAACCTTCTACATCCGAAACAAAAGCCAATTTCAAAAAAGCTTAAATCGAGATGCGAACGAATTTTTTGATCCTGGATCTTTTTTCCAACATTTTATATCCAATCAAAGCGTGCAATTCTGTGTGTTTTCCGAGCTGACGGTTCGATCACATGGGCTCGCTAATAAATTTTTTTGGTTGGCCAGAGAACTCTGCGTATAACGATACCAGGAAATCTGATGTGAACTCCCTACTTCAGAAAAATTAGCGATGGAGTTTCCGGAAAGTGCCCGTTAAAACCCGACGACCATTAATCAAAACCGGAATAACACCATGGTTACAAAAAAGTCGGAATTTTTTTGATGAAACGTTGGCTAGTGCCGCACGTCGCAACGACTAGTAGAAGTTGAAAATGTTGTGCTCTCTGGTCGCTATGCATTGCAAACACTAGATGTTGTGGCTGATCCCTGGCGCCGTCCTATTCTCTACCGTAGCTATTTGCCAAGAACACTATTTTATTCGAGGGCTTGGTGTGAAAGGAACACCAAATCGGACCTGCTTTGCCCTTTGCGCCTATCGGGGGGAAGATTGTATAGGGCTAGGTAAGTGCGGTTTATTTAATACATATTTATAGATTATCCTTGTGAGTTCTATGGGCCAAGCGACTCGGAGCCCGAGTTTGTACATGTGAATACTACGTACGGTGGCGAAAAAGCGGAAGCTGAGGGGATAGATTTTGGGAACTGCGACGAGCCATTCACGATCGAGCTTAAGGTAGGAATTTTTGAAAACTTTAGATGCTAAAACTTTCAGCTTGAAATGTGTAGTTTAGATACTTCAAGTTTTAAAATTTTCTAAACCTATAATTTAGCTACCTTGCGATCCCGGTTGGACTCTCCTGGCCGCTACAAACAGCTGCTACAAGGTTCTACTGCATTAAAGGGGATCCGAACTGCCAAATCAAAGCCCTTTTGGGAGGCCTCTTTGATTTCTGGCAAATTGCCAGCGGGCGCTGCGGGACGAGAGCCCTCACCCTTTCGATTTTTGCGCGAAGTTGTTTTTGCCCGGTTTCTTTGGGAAAACACTATAATTAGCGCATTCTGAGCCCATTTTTCAATCCTCACTCAATTTTAAATAGTTTTGGTGCTTTAATCATCAAATTTGGCCCAGAAACAGCCGAGAACGTGATTTCGAGGTGACAAGAGGGAATTTCAAATTTGCGAGCTTCCCGCGCCCCTAGGTGTACAGAGGCCTCCCACGTACAGGGCTCCCATTTTCGCAATTACAAACACTCAATTTTTGGCATTTCGTAGCCCCTTTAATTAGCACAAAAAAACAATACCTAGGCTTTCGGGGCAATCACGACAGTTGATGCGAGGGCCAATTGCACGGCGATGAACGCAAACGTGGCGTCGGTACATTCGGATGAGGAGAATGCGTTTATACGAGGTGAGACAGTAAATCCCATAAATCGTTACTGCAAGATTCATTTCGAAAAATACGGAACAAACCTTCGCGCTTTCAGATCTGATGTTGAAGGAATATTACCCAAATGGCGAACTACCGGACAAAGACCTCATTGGGATGCTAGGCGCGCAAAAGGTACAATCCCATGGATCTTTTCATATATACTACAAATTTTCAATAAGCACAGTCAAGAACGTCGTAATGTCGGCCCTGTTCATAAAGGCGGACCTTTATTTTAAATTCATTTATTTATTTATTTATTTTTGTTAGGGCTTTTCAGTTGCGCGCTATTTATTACGGGTTTTAAGATTGTTTTTCGTGCCATGTAACCTTTTCCAAATTGTTCCGTCTGTGGCGCTGTTTTTCGTAAGAAACTGAAATTTCTGTACCCGAAATCCATTGCAAAGAAATTCCCTTAGAAAAAATTTTGCTTTTGGACTGTTTCCCCGTGGTTCTTTACGGCCCTATAGCAAAATATAGACCATTTTTCTGGCAGTTTACATAGTTTTTAGATGGTAGCTGATTTTGGTTTTAGCTGTTTTGCCGGAATGTTCTTTGGAGCAGTGAAATTTTGGCGAAACGACGTTTGGATAATTTACTTGCCGCGATGCCTTGTCCGTCGCTTTAAAGGGACGAAAAATTTGGAACTACCCCGTCACGCGCGGATTTCTGTAAAATCCAGATACGGTCGCAGCCCGACTGCGCTGCAGCTTGTTGTCACCTGTTGGACGTGATAACGCGTGAATTTTAACATACAGTAGCGGTCAAAATGATGTCCGGTCGGGAAAGCCTTTGTTGTACGAACGCGCTACATCCAAATTTTATGAAAATTTGTGTCTAGTTCAATTATTCTACTGGCAATCCGATGTCAATACCGATAAAATAAAATAAATTCCTATGCGCAAGTTTCCATGTTGAAAAATTTGCGAATTTCTACTTTTTCTGAGGCGTTTTCTGTTTTTAAAAATGTGTGCATCGTGTTTAGTAGGGTCGAAAACCTCTTTTCCGCTGTTTTGTTAATTTTTGCTTGTCGGGCCCGGCTATTCTGAAGACCGAAAGTTGCAGTCGCGGTTTTGATCTTCTTGGTGATCGGTTTTTGGCAAGAATTAGGCAAAGTCGACACTTTCATAGTTCCTAGACTGGGCCAGGTTTGAAAAGCCGCGAAGCGGTTTTCAACCCTGGTAACATTTTAAAACTGCACCCGGAAACGATCCGATATTTCCAGGATCTCAACAACTACAGGATATTTTACTGGGATGACGGCTCAGAGTGGGATTATGCGAATTGGTCCATTGGCGAGCCCAATAGTCCTAAAAGCGAGCCGTGTGCGGGGGTATCAACAGTACAGTAACACAAAATCCTGGATTCCAGATGTATTTGCACTCTCTCGTAACTGCAGCCGACGGGTAAGCGCATAGTAGAAATTAGCGGTTACTTGCTAAATTTATTCGTGTTTTTAACGTGATTTTAATTATTTCAGTCTACCATACGATGGCCGGTGGAATGATTGGAGCTGCGGGGGCTACTGGGATGCGGCTGTTTGTAAAAAAGCTCCGAATGACATTGCATAAAGCTATTACAAATTGAAATAAATTTGATTTTGAAGCAAATCATTTGGAATTCGAACATCACCGGTGGCGCCAAAAAACAGGTATCATACCCCAGCGGTAATGTGGTGCAAGTTACAAAATATATTGAAAATTTGCCTTGGGGCTTGACCTATGTATGGTATGGCCATGTAATCACCTACATACAGGATCTTCGACAAACGACCTATCCGATCGGTCCCAAAATTGGACGAGATGTGTTTGAGACCCTACACAACAACAATCCTGACCGATAGCCTCATGGCTACCGTCGTTAAAGAGTTATAGCGACCATAAACTTTATTTTCCATTTTTCATGGTTTCCGTGGGATTAGACGCCTAAATATTAAGAGAAAATTATTCGGTAGGTCTTCATAACCTCACAAATTTTTTCCGAGCTCAAATTAATGCGATTTATGCGATTTTTACAACACAAACTTATCCAAAATCTTACGCGCAATTAGGGATGCGCAGCCGAGACAGAGACATGGATGCAAATTGACGCAAAGTAATAAAGATACCCGAAACAACTGTTGAGAGTTGCGGAAAAAACGGTATTTTGGTTCTAACTTTAGAGCGACGGTAGCCACAGGGGCTATAAGTCGGGATTGTTGTTATTTAACGTCTCATGCACCTCCTGTCGAATTTTGGGGCCATTTGGATGGAACGCCCAAATGCCGGATGGTTCTTTTTTCGGGTGATCCTGTATTTCCAACAGATGACCCTTCACACAGTGGATTTTTCGTGCACCTGGTCTTTGAACGGTCTTTTAGAATCGGTGATCACGAATCAGTTGGCCCTAATTCTCAAATATCCAGCAAAACTATTTTTCCGATTAAAGCAGCCTTCTGAATTCGAGGGCACTGGAGGTGGCTAAAATGTATTTGAACATCAGAAACAATGCATTCGAGAGTTTGCAATACGTTCCGCTACATTCTGCTACGCAACATTTTTTTGTCGCCGAAAGATTCCGGCTATTCATCTCTTCGCAAAGCGAAAGCATTGCGAGTCTCCATTATGCGCTATGGATACCAAAGCGGGGAAATTTTCTAAGTTTTTCTTTGTCCAGAGGCGTGCTTCTCAAATGTTAAATGTTGGCATTGGCTACCGTAACCCTTGTATTTGGTACCGTAGCCATTTGCGAGGAACATTTCTTTATTCGAGGACAAGGCGTGAGAGCTACCCCCAATAGGACGTGCTTTGCGATTTGTGCTCGGAAAGGAGAAGAGTGTTTAGGGCTCGGTTTGCTAAATGTTTTAGAAAAACATTATCGGTCAGATTTTTCCTGTCGGTATTACGGACCGGGCGATGCGGAACCAGATTTTGTGCATGTAAATACTTCAATTGGTGAGGAAAAAGCAGCCGAAGCTGGTGTGGACTTTGGGATGTGTGATGAGCCATTTACGTTAACGATACAGGTACAATGTTTATGCTACGCCAGCGCTAACATTACGAAAGAGATTTAAGGATAGGTAGAAAGACACTCGCTAGCGGTTTTCTGTATTATACGATTCGGAATCGGTTTTAGGCGAGAGAGACCACCACCGAAGTCGCTACTACTGAACTAAGTACCCCGGCACCGGATTGCCCCGGCTGGTCGGTGATCGGCGGAGATTGCTATAAGGTATTAATCATACCTTACGAAAACTCGCTTACCAACAATCAGGTGATCAACTTGAGCACCTACTGGGACGTCGAATTAAATTGCGCCAGTTCGGGCGGCCTGTTGACGTCGATACAGAGTGAGGCGGAAAACGTGTTGATTGGAGGTAATATTCACACTTTTTGAGTTGCTCATACTCATTCTCGCATGATCATACCTAGTCCATCCTGACCAGGGGTTAAAAGCCGATAAAAAGCTTGATAAAATCCGAAATGAACTTGCTAGCCCCTCGTATGCAAATGAGGATATTTCCATATGTTTAAACATCGCTAAAATAAGGTCTAAATCGTCATTTTATTAAAAATCTGATAAGCTTGCAGTAATCTAACTGTAAAGTGTTTTTACTCAGGCTGGCTTTTTAGAATGGGACCAAGCCTATCTTGTGCAGAATTTTTCGCTGATTTTGAATCTGATTTCGAAATTTGCTGCCGACCTTTATTTCAAAAGTTATCCGACATTTATAATAAAAAAATTGACTAAATCTGGACTTTTTGCGTTATTTTTTAAGTTGTCATCACCTCCGACGTTAAAACTGGCTCGGTAACAGTCTTAGAGGTCAAAGCGCGATTTTATGCAAAAATCATTCGTTTTTGTGCAAGAAGCAAAAGAATTTGTGCACCGCGGGGTTGGAACCGCCGTCCTGTGCTTGGCAAGCGACCAGCTTACCAATGCACCGTGGTGCCAACTGGGAAGGGGGCTTCGGGAGGATAGATAAGGGGCACAACATTACCTAGGCCCAGGCAGGGAATAGTGGGCCAGCATCCGAATTTATGCCGTTTTTAAGCTTAATTTAGACCAAAAATTACTTTTCAACGCGAAGTCCGCAGCAAATTTGGGAAACGGATTCGGAATCAGCAGAAAATTCTGAACAAGATAGGCTTGGTCCCATACTAAAACGCCAGCCTGAGTAAAAACACTTTACAGTAAGCCCTCGACTACCCCTAAATACCTTTCGACTGGGCCCTAAACCTCTACCCCTCCCGATATTTTGGTAACCCGGTTTTTTCGAGCCAGTTATGCAAAGTGTCCACCGCCACACACAGACACTATTTTTTTATACTGAGTAGGATTCAGGGAAACAAGGAGACGTTTTTATGCCTCGATTTTAGGGATGGAGTTTCGCGACGTGACCTAGCCCATTCGAAAGCGCTTGAAAAACTGAGAGCGCTGTTGGTTTCCTCTTTTTTTGCGGAACGATAGCGGTTGCTTTTACAAATTTCGAATGAGCTAGGCCCGTCAGGAACATTGATTTGTATCCCAAAGCATTCCTTTGTAGAATGGCTAATCCTAAAAGGATTGACGAGTACTATGTGGATTGGCGGGCTAATGGTAACACGATTTTCGTTCGGTAGACACCAAATTTTAGATGTCCTTAAATCGCGATGAGTTCGACGTACACTGGTTGGACGAAAAAGCGCTGGAATACCGGAATTGGGACACCGACCCCAAGGAACAAAGGAATTACTGTACCGCGCGACCGGTGGGCTTTCTGAACTCTAAAGTATGCCAACAATATCCAGGCAGACGGCAAATTTATTCAAGCCCAATGCGATGAGAGCTATTTCGGCGTTTGCAAGCGGAAATTGGTACTAGTTGCAGATCTGCCAGCTTCAAACTTTAAAAAAACATAGGAAACTTTGCCGGTGGCTCCTCAATGTGAAGAAGGATGGATACCGTGGGGCTTTACGCAAAAGTGCTACAAAGTGGGTTCCATATTTTCGGAAACGTACTCATTATAATCTTTTAAGGTTCTGGGTGGAGCACAAAATTGGGAAGATTCAATGGCAGCATGCCGAGAAGAAGATTCGATAATCGCCACACTAGAGTCGTCCCATGAAAAGGAGTACCTGATTAGTAGGGTTTTCTCGATGGGACCTGATATCCTTTTCTAGAATTGGCAAATAAAGATGAGACGTACCTTGGGCTTTGGCTTGGCGGGCGGGCGGTAAGTAGCTTTTACTACGATACCTGATCGGAAGTAGAACCGACAAAATTGTATACCCGTAATTCAGGTAATAACCGGCGGAAAATACGCCTGGCATAACGACGAACCATTTACGCAAGGATTCTGGCAAAAACTCGCGGAGCGCCCCTACGGCGAATGTCTTGCTGTGAGATAGATATCAAGAAAAAAGAAAACATTCTTTAGCTCTGTGCTCTTGGCTATTCACCGGAATGTGGAAACGGTGCGCATCGAATGTCAGGGGTGGATTGTCGTGCAGAAAACTATGCGACGGTTTGTAAGAAGGTAGGACCGAATCATCGTTTTTTTTTCTCTCGATCGGTTCCCATTGAAAAACGGATAACATCGATAGAAAACGGCGGCTCGAGAAACCCGGAGATATGGACATATAGACATTGATCGAGCGGAAAAATAGGACAAATATATTTATTACAAACTCCATTTGTCTAAAACGGCGGTGAGCACCTGGAAAGAGTCGATGAAAGAGAAAAGACGCACAAAGAGGGGCATTTCACGGGTACGGGGTCGGGAGCACAGAGACGGGTGTGCATAGGGTTGCTTCGGAGCGGGCTAGCATAAGCGAGTTTTCGATCAATTTCCTTTCTCACGAAAAATTCAGAATCCCGTTGGTGATGTCAGCATCTGGGGCCTGCCCACCTCGCAGGGCGATATGACCGAGGAAAATGAGTGTGAAGATGGTTGGATCTCAGCGCCTCAATTTTCGCGTTGTTACAAGGTGGTTTGAGATTTGAAATGATCTATTTAAAATTCTTCAAATGCCTATTCAAAAAGACCTAAGAAGATTCAAAAGATGCCAGTTCCTGCAACAATAATTCGAACTGTGACTTTACGGGCCTTTTAGATTCTGGACAAAATGACATTTTACGCGGCCATGCTGGCATGTAGGGACGAGAACAGCTATTTGATTTCGCTCTCTGCCGACGGCGATGAACAGGAGTATTTTCTCAAAGGTTGGGTTTTCCCGTTCAGATTTAAGGGGGAATCAGATTACTTCCCGGAGCCTGGGGTCGTTAGCATGTGGATTGGCGGGTTATCGGTATGTAATTCCTCATTAGATAACAAACGACAATTTAAAGTACGCTAGCAACGACCGAACACGCACGCGCTATCATTGGGTGGATGGACACGAGGGCGACAACGGTGCGCCTTTCAATAAAGGCTACTACTGTCTTTCCCTTTCGGTGGGTGCCAAGGCGTTTATCCAGTTTTGTTTTTGCTTTGGCGAAGAGTCAAAAAGATAAGGACCGCACTTGTGGAACCCGCCTTGGGAGGGGGCTTAAATTTTTTGGCAAGAAGCCGGCAGGGCAGAGAGCGCGCCCAGGGAGAGGCGCAGAGACATTTTCACTCCCCGCGTAATGGATTGACTTATGCCGCCCTTATCCCTTTAAAGATATAAAAATTTGCATCATAGCCAACCGGCAGCACTATATATGAAGCGCAATGCGACGACATCAACTACCCAATCTGCAAGCGAGAAATGATTACGGGAAGTCGGAAGGAAAACAAGCCACCCCCCGCCTTGGTGATGCCAGTATGTGAAGATGGCTGGACCCCATCGGAATATACCCAGATGTGCTATCGGGTATGTCACGGTATTTTAGATTTTTTTTATTTTCTATTTCGGCTGATGTTAGCAAAAGCTCGCCAAAGTTCCGGGGTGCTTTGGCAATTTTCCAATGACGACCAGATTCCGGTGTGGGCCACAAGGGGGCCAGATGGTCCATGGCCAAGGCCAAATGTCTTTTTATAGTTTTTATAGTTTTAAAAAGTTTTAAGGCATTCGGAAATCAGGAAAGTATATTTAAACAACTTAAAATAACATTTGAAGAATTTCGGGGAACTTTAACGCAAGAACTGGTAAAACTGGTCTCTAATTTCTTTGGAATTAAGCAAAAAAAGTATTTTTGTAAAAAATTGCACAATTTCGGAAATTTTAAAATTGTTTTTTTTCAGCAATTTGTCATAATTCATAATTAAAAGGCTTTTTGAATTTCTCAAGACGCTCTAAATTTAGTATTAAAAAAAATGAATAAATTATCTAGAAAAATTCAAAAAGGCATTTTTGAATCGGTGTTTCACATTTTTAGTGGGTTCGCGCCGGTTTTTCGCCGTCAATCGATTAGTCGTGGTTCGTGGTTCCAGAAAAAAAGGCGCTTTTGCATTATCGGGCACGGGCAATTTTTTTACTATAATTTTGTTCTTTCTAAATTTTTGAGATAGTTTAAAAAATATTGTCCCCGATAAGTGCAAACATTGGAATTACGGGAAAACCGGGATTTCCATAAAAAATGGCTTGATTTCGGAAAACATAAAAACTTTAATATTTATCATCCTTTTGATAATTTCCATTTTCAATTTTCCTGAACTTCTGATCCCGGTTTAGATTGAGACCAGCAGATAGAACGAAGAAACTAGCTTCAAAAACGTTAAAAATTTTTTCTTTAGATGTTTCACAATTCTAGTGGTCTGGCGCCGCTTTTTCTGCTTTAATGCTTTCCAGTTTGGTTTGCAAAAATAAAAAGAAGCCATATTTGAAAAGCCGTAAAACAAAAGGCAAAAGTTTCCGACTTCCTGTGGCCTGGTAGGCCCTTTCAACTTTGGCCAAAATGGGGCCCTAGCAGACTGGCCAGAGAATAGAGACCAGTGAACTTCCGGTTGTTTCCCCCCCCCCCACTTTCCCGTATTTAGTACATTTTCGTCGTCTTTGCAGCTCTGCAAATGGTCGTAAAATTGTGTAAAATCATTGGAAATTTATTTTAAAGGGACTGGAAAGTCAAAAAAATTACTGCGCATAAAGAAAAGAATGGCGATAGAGTTTCATACCTATTTAAATGGAGAAGTTTGGTATAGTGCATTAAAAAACATCTTTAAATGTAAGAAAATCGGGCTTAGAAAGGCTTATAACTTCACGAATTTCATGCCATAACTGATTGCCCATCCTATAGAAAATTAAAAACACCGCCATTTTGGGCGAAATTTGATGTTTCAAAAAATAATGGAGTTATAATCGAAAATTCGCGGTGATTTCAACGAAGCAGGTTCTTCCACATTATCGGCGGGTGGGGTGGGGGGTGGATTATTTTTCCTAGGCCCAGAAAGGCCTAATAATGTAGTGGCAAAAATTTTAATAATCTTTTTAGTAAAATTAGGCTATGTTTGAAATGGAAAATCCTTTCAGAAACTAAAAAAAACGTTAGTCGAGAATCGAAAGCCGGCCATTTTGGTCGAAACAGTGATATTTTGCATTTTTTAATGCAAAGTTGCAATGTTTTCCGTTTAAAATAGTCAAAACAGTTTAACAACGCTCCTCTATTTATACTAGGAAAATTCTCCTTGGGAAAACTCGGCAAATTTCAGGCCGTGTCTGATCGTCTAAAAAAAGAACCGTCAATTATCAGCAAAATTTGATGTTTCAAAAATTTCTTCTAAGCAAAAATTTTTGAGTGCAATAATTATATCAGGTTTAACCGTTCAGATAAATATAAATAAAATAGATAACAATTTAAATAAATAAAAACAAGATAGCTAAATAAAATAAAATAAATACATTGCATGGAATACGGGTGGTTTGAGATAGATGGGTGAGAAATGAGGGTCGGTGGCCAGAGGAGGGAATCGAGGAAAAAGAAGAGAGAAATGGGGCCCACAAGCCGGAACAGCCGTGTTTCTCATTTCTAAATGAAGGCGAGGGCGAGAGAGAAAGAGAGAGAGAGAGAGAGAGAGAGAGAGACGCCAGAGAAACGGAGAACTAAAGCAACATGGCAACTAAAAGCGCTGCCTGCTGCAACGGGGCAGAATGCCATGGGGGCCCGTTTTTTAGCATGACGATTTGGGTCCCATGACGAAAGAAACGTTCGGCGGAGTGTTTCGGAATCGATGACACATCTTAAAGGGTCCCTGCTAGCTTTCCAGAATGTGGTTTTTTTATCTAAAAGCGCGAATCTAAAAGTTGGAATTCCTCAAAAGTCTCGGCTAGATTTCTAGAATTTTCAAGAATTCTAGAAAGCTAGCTAATTTCTGTAATAACTCCAAAAATCTCTGCAAGCAGGCACACGCTTTGGAAACGGCGCATTTCCGTAATAATCTCTGCTGGCTTGCTTCCGCCGAGCTTGAATTCCTTAAAAATCTCTGCTAGCTTTCCCAATACCCAGAAAGTTCTCTTCCAACTGGATACTCCTAACGGATTCCCCAATGATTTCTGCTAGGTTGCTTCAGCTTGCTTTCCTAAGTAGTCGAAAGTCCTTCGTTTCGAGTCAAAACGCGCTAAAAGTGTAGATTCTCCAAGAGTTCCTGCTAGCTTGCCGGCTATTTAAAATGAGTTTCAGCATTTCATCATCACTGAACACAATATATTGCCATAATCCATTGGTAGCAGTCTTGCTAAAAAAATTGAAATCGTGATTTTCAGAATTGTTTTTTATTTTTTTCAGGGGATAGTTGAAAAATGAACTTTGAAATGGAAATAGATGAAATTTCAGATTAAAAACTTACAATTGCAATTTAACACGACAATTCTTTTCGCAATACTTTCAAAAAAATTAGGATCTTAGAAATCAATCCGATTACGACACGAAATTCGCAAAACGTAGCGGACTATACCTTTAAAGCTACACTATAGATATAGGTATCGAAGTGGAATCGTTAATTTTAGGGTTGACGGGTGGATTTGATGGGGTACCCATCAAATATGCTTGGGTTTCGAGGGGGTGGGCATAGATGGGTGCTAGTTATATGTTTCCGGGATTCATGGGGGGTCACTCTCGCTCTCTCTTTCTCTCTCTCTCGCTCTCTCTCGCTCTCTTCCCCCTATATGTTGACAGCAATTCCCTCGGGATCTCTCCTCACTCCATCCCTCCCTCTAGTCGTGAAGGAATTCATTATGCGAACATGCCTCCACTAGTCGAGCAGCTTACTTCGAGAGTAGCGATAGATACGAGGTTATATGGATTATAACGGAAATAGAGCGTGGAAAAGAAGGACAGCAATCAGCAGCAATTCTCAAAAAATTAGCCCAGAAATTAGTTTCTGGCAAAAGTTGTTTTGTGCATTTTTTACAAGAATGTTTTGAATTTTCTACCCCTTATCGCCGTTCCCTACTGATAATTGACTTGCAGCAACTCATATCCAAAATTTCCAATTTCCAGGAGCGAGAGAGAGAGAGAGAGAGAGAGTGTGTGTTTGAGAACGACCGACATAAATAAACCTAGGCACCCATTACAACTATAATAACGGCAGCTTCCCGAGAAAATGAATGTCTCAAAACTAGATGAGTAGCGCCAGTAGATCTTAATGCCATTGGAAGCCCGAATCCGACTATATACAGGGTGTCCCAAAAAAACGAACCATCTGGCATTTCGTCGTGTTACATCCAATCGGCCCAAAATTTGGACCAGAGGTGTATCCGACCCTAAATAACAACAATCCTGACTTATAGCCAGGCCCGTACGGGAGCCGAGATTTCGGGGGGGGCACCCAAAATTTTGGCGACTCCCCGTCGCCACTTTCAAAACATTCGAAAATAGCGACAATAACAGCGCCGCAGGCGAAAAAATTTAGAAAACCGCGTTGGTAACGCTTAAATTCGTGTGAAAACACATCGGAAACGGCGCGCGCAAGCGAAATTTTGTTCAGCAAAAATGGTGCACTAATCACAACGAGCGCCGCAGGCAAAAAATTTTAGGAAAATAGGTTTTCTAGAAGTAAAAATGGTTTCGAAACAGTGACAAACAGCGCCGCAGGCAGAAAATTTTTGAGGAAAAATCCTAAGGGTTCCCCCCCGCTGGCCCCATAGATTTTGCCTCTGAAAGGTTTCGCTATTTTCGCCATTTTGATCAGGATTTTTTTAAACGCCATTCGATAGAGCGTCAAAAAATATACGGAGATTTTTAATTTAAGTCTACAATAATTTAAAATAAGCCTCGCAGGCAAAATGTTTACAAATAAAATTGATACATTCCCGAAAAACTAGCGCTGCAAGCGAAAATTTTTGGAAAAATAGGTTTTATTGCAGTTTAAATTGTTCTAAAAACAATAATAAAAAGCGCCGCAGGCAGAAAAATTTTTATGAAAAACATCATAAGGGTCCCCCCTTATGAACTTTTCGGACCTCGCCCGATTTCGGGGGGCACCGTGCCCCCGGTGCCCCCTCGTACGGGCCTGCTTATAGCCCTGTAGGCCTAGTAGTTCTCGAGTTATAGCAGAAACCCGCTTTATTTTCCATTTTCGTAGGCTTTTCGTTGGAATCGACCATTCGAATATTAAGTGAAAAGGAAGCGGCATGTCTTCTTTACCCCCTAGAAATTTTTTCCTGATAAAAATTCATTAAATAACCGTTGATTTCAACAATTTTTGTAATCCAAAGTCACCCCCGATATTAAGCGAAATTAGGGATTCATAGCCGGAACTTGATGCAAATCGATGCAAAGTCCAAAAAGATAGCCGAACAAACTGTTGATAATTTCGGGAAAAACAGTGTTTTCTTTATAACTTTAAAAGGACGGTAGCTATGGGGCTATAAGTCAGGATTGTTGTTATTTAGGGTCTGATACACCTCTGGTCCAATTTTGGGGCCGATTGGGTGTAACAGGGCAAAATGCCAGATGGTTCGTTTTTTTGGGACACCCTGTCGGAAGCATGCGAAGCGTCTGAAGTCGCGAAGCGGCTTTTCAACCCTGGTAGTTTTTTCTAAAATTTTTGTGCTCAGGAATATAAAAATTATGCTTATAAGCGAGAAAATTCTAGATAGCTTAAAATGGATATGAAAACGCTCAATCTCTTATCTCAACGTAATCGAAAATTCTTTAATTATTACTAACCTCTGAAGGATCAAAAAGGATCAAAAACTGAGTTTCAAAAATTAAATAAAGAATTAAAAGGATTAAATTAAGGATTAAATAAAGAATGTCGTGACAAAAAACTATGTTTCCCGGAAAAAAGATTATGAAAAATACTTTGGCTCGCTAAGCCCTCCAAAATTGCCCAGCATCAAGCTGTGGCCATAAATAGGGTGGGTTATATCAAAAAAGGGGGAACGGGCACCCGGGCATCATCGATTCTCAGGCTAGAGAAAAATAAGAGAGAGAGAGCGAGAGTCCTCAAAAAGGGCCGAACCCACTCAACTCCTACCCGAAAGGCCCAAAATAACAACAAAAAACTCGAGTGCCGAGAAAAGCCGGCCGGGAACGCTTTGCATAAAAAATAAGTTGGGGTTCTAACTTTTGGGATTTCGAAAAAAAGTTGTTCAGTTTTTAGAAACGTTCAAATTTGTAAGAAGGAACGCTGCCACATTCAATTTTTAACTTGGGTGCCAACTAGGCAATTCCTTGAAACACATTTTCTCAAAAATTTTTTGTCAAAACCTCGAAGATATTGTACCATACTTTGAGACCCGCAGAAATTTATAAAGCCAAAAAACTACGACTTTGTAAGCTACCACTATACAAAACATTTAAGCTACCACTTTACAAGAATCGGAAGATTAGAGCGCATAGAATAAAACCTAAGGAGGACAAAAATTGTCGGAACGCGCCCAAAGAAAAACTAGTGATTTTTGAAACATCAACTTTGCAGCCGGCTAGTTCTTGCATTTCTGGACAGCTTTTAAATTTGATTGAGCCAGAACACCGCCAACGACTCTCTCTCTAACTCACTCTGTCTCTCTCGGGCCCTCTCTCACTCTATTTCTACGAGCAAAAAAAACAAAGAAATGAGATCAGCGAACTATATCAATCGATGTTTCATAGGAATTCAGGATATGAGGCTTGAAAGATTTCTAATTGTTCGTATCTATCGGCGGCAGTGAACATTCCAATAAATCGCCATTATAATGTCATTTAAGCGGCATGAGCCGGTTGCTACCGGAAGGCTCATGGTAAATTGCCATAAACTGAAAATAGTGTATAAATATTCGAAAATCAAATAAATAATAAAGCCGTGGCTATCTATTGAAAGGCGCATCCAAGGCTAACCGCGTCCCCGTAGATGGCTCATGAATTAACGGATTTCAGCTTTGGGAGAAACTAGTGATTTTTTTGAAACATCTCTTACTTTTATTAGCTATTTTATTGTAATCTGGACATCTTTAAATTGGTTGCAAGCAGATCGAGACTGACAATGCGCTACTTTTGGTCTGTCACTCTCTCTCTCTCTCTCTCTCTCTGTCTCCCAGACTCTCACTCTTTCGCTCTACTTACAAACCTGCCAAGCCGGGCGATGAACTCTTAGTCACTGATGTTTCAAAAAATCGAGGATCTACTGACCCGAAGATCCTCGTAATGGGGTCGCCGGCGCGATACACTTAATAGTAATATTCAGAGTGGCTAATGTGGTTTGAAGCCGGAACTTGCCAGTTGCCACCGGTAAGTAAATTGACGCACTCTAACCCCAGAATATCGAGAAATGTGTCGATTTGTAAACAGAGGGTATCGAACCCAAGAATGGGCCATATTTACCCAAAAAGGCGGGGGCCAAGAGGGAGGAGAGAGAGAGAGAGAGAGAGAGCTTACGAGCCCACCTAGACGGACACTTATCCCGATTGCCCTCGTGAATCCGGGACGTTTTAAAGGGACCGGCAAGCATGGATGTGAATTTTGTGGCTATGGATTTTATATAGATTTTATATAGAAGCTAACTTCAAACTACCGTAAAATTTGCTATTACAAATCGAACGACGAGATTAGTAAGGCCACGTTGTTTACATGAGCTATGAAAGTTTTTGAAACATATTTTTTGAGAGCTGAGTCTTTTGCTATAAACTTCTTCGCTATGGATTTAATAAAAATTTTTGCGCGCCCGGCGAAGCAACGCGCACGCATTGCCCTCTAATAAAAGAAGTAAAAAAAGCTCTATTAGCTACCGCCGACATACCTATAGATTAAGTTAAGCACAGCTGTGTGAATCATAACAAATTTTGAAACACCTTTTCATAGAAATGAAGGATATGCGAATACTCGCTTTGGGTTTTTTGCTATGGATTTCAGCGAGGCTTTTGACCGCCCGAAGCACGTAACGCGCAGATATAAGCTTCTAAACAATGCAAAAAAATCGTAAATGGTGCTTAATTTGAAGCGATTACGGCAAGCATGGGTGCAAGAACTATCTAGATTTTTGAAACACATTTTATTGCTCCCGCGACAAATGTAATATTTCCCTTACCTTACCTTACTTAAATATTTCCCTTTAGTGACAAATATCTACATGGGTCATCTAACAGTTTTCAAACATTTTTTTGATTCTGTATATCCTTTTCGGTGAATTTAGATTGGATTTAGTAGCACCGCAAAAAACAACGCATCCGCAGAACCTTCTGAGGCACTGCAAAAACCTGGAGATATTATTTAGGCAGAGTAAAAAACAGTCCGTCGATTGGGTCATGCACAACAGCTTGAATCACCTGAAGGATTGAAACAGCTTTTTGTTTGGATTGGTGTTAGGGATTGGGGTGGATTTTGGTGTCGATGGTACCCTCTGGATTTAATAGGGCTTTCGAAATGACCATCGCTGTTGCTGATCTTGGATTTATTATGGATTTCAAACTATACGATGCTTCTAAAAGGATGCGAAAAACTAGTTGCTACGAATAGAAAATCAGCTGTTATAAAGAAAGGAGAAAAAAAATTTGGTCATTGAAAATCTGCCCGAATCATCGAAAATTTTGGAACACTTTTTTGGTGCAAATATGGCGGCATGATCATGATTTTCTGTGGTTTTGGCTTATCTATAATTTTGCGTTGCCTGCTAAACACGCAACGATCCTCTAAGGACCCAACTATAACGGGTCTGCTAATTTGTAAAACTTTATAAATTTTATAAAGCCTCTGCAATGAAGAGATTATGTCAAAGCATATCTGCCTAAATCATACAAATTTTTGAAACATTTTTTTTGGAGTCAAGGTCCCGAGAAGCTGCGGCTCTTAATTTCCTGCGGATTTCGGGCTCGTAACGCGCAAGCCAAGCCTTTCATACAATGCGAAGATCGGACAATGTTACGATACGATTACAACCTTATTAAGTCAAGCGTATCTGGTGGAGTGATACAATCTCTTGAAACACATTATTTTGACAACGAAGCTGAGTTGTAGCCAGGAGTCAAGGAATTTTTAGCTACGGGTTTCCTATAGATCTTATAACACCTGCAAACGCACATTCATTCCTATTACAATCCTAACGCACATGCCTGGCCTTCTAATAAACATCTGATTTCCTTTAAACGCCGCGGCAAAATCCGACCAATTAAGTGAATCACATTTGCCTACTATCCAAGTTTTTGAAATATATATATTTTGGCTTTAAGGTGACGGGAAGCCACGGCCCTCGATTTTTAGGGATTTTTTAGAGCCGACATGCCGCAACGCGTACGTCCGACACGCGATTGTAGTGTAACCAGCGCTATTGGAGGACTGATAACAAATTTTACGGGAAATAAATTGATTTAAAGTATAGCTGCACAAATGCGTGCAAACTTTGAAACCACTTTTTCTACGCTTGAATTTTCCGACGGATTCAGCCCGCGACACATGACGCACACGCCCGCCCTTTGCGTAGTTAGCTTGGTCATCTGTGAATCTCACAAATGAGTTGAAAAAAGATGAGAGAGAATTGTACCAAACAGGTTTACCCGAAGAACCAAAAATACTGAAACCTATTTTCAGATTGTAAAAAATTAACTAGAAATTGAGAGAAAGTATGACACCAGTTAAAAAAACGAGAAAAGTGCGGTGGATATAGATTTTTATGGTTAAACGCTTTATTATCATTAGATAGTCTTTTTTTGGTGTATATCGACCCCCGAGCCGAAAATGAGGTGATTCTGGGACTTTCCAGTCCCTGAAAAACAAAAACATTCCGAAAAACCCAAAAATAGCAAGATTTCATTGTGCTAAAGTGCTAAAACGATTGGGCGAAGCGGAGGACAAGGCCGCAAGGACAACAATATGAAGCCAGCAGACGACTCGAAGAAGGGCGCTAATCAAATTGTTTCGTGCATTTTTGGACGAGGCGAGGGAGGGGCAGAAGCGGATGGGGCGGAGGCTCCGACTACGCACATCGCCCTCCAACAACCAACCACACAATTTGTCCTCCAAACCGACTAATCAGCTCACCGCTGCACGCCTCTCTCTCTCTCTCTCTCTCTCTCTCTCTCTCTCTCTCTCTCTCTCTCTCTCGCCCGCTCTCACTCTCTCTCTCTCTCTCTCTCTCTCTCTCTCTCTCTCTGTCTCGTCCTACTCTCTCTCTCTCTCTGGCT
Source organism: Mesorhabditis spiculigera (assembly GCA_958295435.1). Lineage (NCBI taxonomy): Eukaryota > Metazoa > Nematoda > Chromadorea > Rhabditida > Rhabditidae > Mesorhabditis > Mesorhabditis spiculigera. The sequence goes on from CATQJA010000850.1 coordinate 30,322, forward strand.
CTTCTGTTGCTCTCTCTCTCTTTCTCTCTCACCCTCTCTCTCTCTCTCTATCTCTCTCTCTCTCTCTCTCTCGCGCTTTATATATGTAGAGTGCAGTGTGGGCGGGGAAAGCTGTTAGCCCCAAATCCGCTGAAAATGAGCCCGCGGCGCGATTGGTTTCAAGCTTAAATTTTGCAAAAAAAAACATCTGAAAACTGGACTAGAATACGGTTTCTAGAATTTAGTTTTGTTTTAATAAATCGTAATTCGCTAATTCAAAATTAACCAATCGATTTTTATCGGATTAGAGTGAAAATTGACCGACGCGTCGTCCATAGTTTGGTAAGTTTTGGTGAAACAAACTTTTTTAATCCAAGCATTTAAGTTCTGGAATGAACGCACACCCCAAACCCGGAGTGCGAATTTTGCAAATTAGCATCCCTAGTCAACAGTATCTACTGAAAAAGAAATACTTAATTAAATTTATATTAAAATTTTGGCAATTAGCGGAAGTCTTACAGAACATGGCATTGATCGCTGACTTGGCTAATTTTTTAGGACTTCTCGTGAAACCACTTTATTTAACTCCAAGTATTTGAGTTCTGGAATGAAGAAAATAGCCAAACAGGGGTACCAATTTTAAAACATGATTTTTTTTTGTCAAAAATTAGCTAGTCAAGATTTGTTAATTTAAATTCTGTTGAAATCCGGTAATTAAAGAAGACTGATACAGGAAAGCATTGATCGAGAAAACGATCATAGCTTCAGGAATCTGGGTGAAACACTTTTTTCGGTTATCATGGTAAAAGAAATTTTTTACATCCAGATTTTTGTGCTGGAATTGCACGACGATCAAGGCATGAGTACGAAGTAGTTAGTAGTACGTGGTAGTTCACTCCATTAAAATTCGGATAGATAAGATGCTCCACACGAACCCGAATCAACGGTACTATGCAGCCGCTTCCCTGGCATCTTGTGAGAAACATGTTTTTTTCCAATTATTTGCGTTCCGGAATCAAAGGGGAATACCAAACAGGAGTACGCATGTTTAAATTATGGTTTCGATATCAAAATCAGCTGGCAAAAAAAATAGCTAAATAGGTTTTTAGGGAAAGCCGACAATTAATGGAAGCAGCACACCAAAAGGTTTGCATTGATCCATAATATGACCATTTCTTCTGTATTTTTGATGAAACAGCTTCTTTACATACAGGTTTTTGCGTGCTGGAATTACACGATGCGCAAGGATTGAGAGCGAATCTTTTCAAAAAAGGGCTTTTGGTTTTCGCAAAAAGAGATCAATTCTCGTGGCAACAAAAAGTGCTAAATTCCTTTAAAACTCTGAAAAATGCTACAAAATGGGGAACAACAAAAAGCTGCTGGCTAATTAAAATCTTAATAAACTTGGGACTGCTTTAGATTACAAGTCAGGTCCACAGATTAATTTCAAGAAAATGGATCATAATACAGAAATTTTATTTATAAGGCCGAAACGGCTAAAAACGAGTCTGTCCCTTTTAATAAGGTGCCAGCAACTTTTGGTTGATCCCACATTTTGTGGCATTTTTCAGAGTTTTAAAGGAATTTAGCACTTTTTGTTGCCACGAGAATTGATCTCTTTTTGCGAAAACCAAAAGCCCTTTTTTGAAAAGACTCTTTTTAGCCTTAGAGAGAATTTAGCCCTTTTTGCCTCAATTTTGTTGTTAAGATCATAGAATAAGTCACGGGATATTTATTCAGATGAACCCTTGTACACAATACTTCAAAAAAAAATTGCCTGCGGCGCTTTGTAACGGTACTAAAAACCCTAACGATGCATTCGGGCCAATCGGTAATAACGATGTTGCGGGCGGGGTTCGAACTCGGGAGCCAAGTCCTCCCAGTACAGCGTGCTAACCACTAGGCCAACCGAGAGACCGGAGGCCTGTGTTGGGGGAGCTAGACCCGTCCCCCTCTCTGCGGACTGGGGCCGGGGAAGGGGAGGGTGGCGCCCCGTATGGCGAAGGTTTAAAGTTATAAAAACTCAAAGGGGAAGCATTCATTCGATGCAATTTCTTCTTTACTTATTCCGGCATGGTCTAATGCATATTTGAGCAAAATTTCAGCCCAAACGGACATCACTAACACTTGTTTTGGCCGCAATTTAGCTTTTAAACTTAAAAATTAAATATAAATTTTTTAAAAGCCTATTTTGAAAAAAACGCTTCTTCCTCACCTTCATTTACATCAAGTCAATATATGTGGAAAATTTCAGCCCAAACGGACTATGGGAAGGCACTTTTTGACGACTACAAAGGTTTTGCGGGCATACATACATACATACATACAAACAAACGCAGACCCCCCCCTCGAAACGCAATTTAAATCGGTTGTTAAAATTCGAAATTTAACTTTTTTTCAATTTTTAAAAACTTATAGTATGCAAAAAGTGTCGCCGGTTCCGATGGTGTATTCAGTTTCGCGATCCGATGCATGGTTCTTTTTTAAATCCGGAAAAGGGCCCCAAAAGAGTCGTATGGGGGGGTACCTCAAACTAAAAGGGGTTAGCGGGCTTTGCCCGCTAACCCCGATTTTGATCCAAGAACTACTAGCTGATGACACATTGTTTAATGCAATTTTAAAATGGCAATTAAGGAAATTCCATTACATATACTGCTTATTGTACGAGAAAGCAACCACTTCTTTAGTATTTTTAGAGAAACATATAATCCAACTATTTGCGTTCTGGAATGAAATGAGCTGCCAAAGAATTGTACGACTTTTGAAACCGCGATTTCTAGTAAAAAATTACCTAGTTCATCCTATCGGTAATTATCCAACAAGAAGGAATTCAGCACGGATGCGACCATTTCTTTGGTATTTTGGGAGCAACACCTTTTTGGATAGAATTTGCTTTCTAGAATTACAGGAAATAGCAATGCTTAATCCTGATTTTTTATTAAAGTGTGTCATGTAAGTAAAGCCGAAACGATAAAAAATTAGGGTGTTGAGAAAGCGATCATGAAAATTTTTTGGCGCAACACATTTTTTTTTAAAATTACGGGATTTGACTTCTGGAACTAAACAACCACAAAAATGGGTTCACGCAACTTGAAAAAAATAGATTTACCAGTCCCACGGTAAATTTTTGAATTGTATTTAAGCTGGGCGAAAATCTAAGATTGTGCACATTTTTAACATTAAACCCCAAAAATTACGTTAAATACGATTGCGTCAAAATAGATGCTTTAAATGCAGGATACTATAAAAATAAATAAAAAATGAAGCGAATTTCTTGAGGAAAAGTAACCTGAATATTCAAATTTGGAGGCCAGGAAGGGGCGGAAGAGGAAGAGGAACGAACAAATGGATGTGTCCTTGAAAGAGACAAAGGAATGGTAGTGGATAGAAGGACAGACAGAGAGACCGACAAGAGAGACATACAGACAGAGAGACAGGCAAAACAGACAGAGAGACAGTTTTTTAGATGTCAGACAAACAAATAGAACAACTCAAAACTAGATTCAAGACCGTTTTTGCAAAATCGAGTTTCAATTTGAAAGGGCTATTAGCAGAGCTCTTGAATTATATTATGCACAAGCAAGTGTTTGGAAAAGTAATGTGAAGAAGCACTTTTGTTCAGTAAATTTCTGAGATAAACTACGGTATCAAAATACGATAGAAATAAAATCATTGGGCAGAAAGGGACGATCGACCAGCGGAAAAGCGGAAAATACCGAAAAGATCGATAAACCATTGTAAATATTTTTATGAATAAAATGATTATTAAGCTGGTGAAAAAGACCTGCCGCTTTTCCCCCGGACCATTTATACCGCGATCGTTCCGGTCATTGGGGTCAGTTTATGATCATGCTCATTGCTTGGGGATCAGAATTGGTCCCGTGCCACTCGTGTCCCCCGCTTAATGTCCTGCTCCTTTTTTGACCCGATCGAGCAATATGATACCCCCCAGAAATAAGCTGATCCCACACCCGGAAATATCATTTCAGTTCAGTTGAGAACAGAAAAAATTTTTTGAATAATTATTTATAGGCGGCGGCACAGCATTTATTTTATTTTTGAAACATAATTTTACGGAATTTCCCCTTTCGCTCCGATTGTCTGTTTATCACAAATAAACTCTGCTAGCCTGCCCTGAAAACAACCAAATTTTTCTACTAGTCGATAGAGCGGAAAGTCGCGGGTTTTAAGGCGCCTTCTGACTTCTGGTTGTACTACTTTTGCAGGCTTGCAGAAAATATGTTTCAGATCAGTGCCAGGAAAAAGTCTGAAGGATTATTTAGTGATGATGGCGGAAATTTTCGAGAAGGAATTCCGGAAGAAATTTTGTTTCGATACCTATATGGATTTCATAGAGAAACCAGGCTAGCGGAAATTACGGAAAAATAAGAAACGTAAGTCCAAAAACAATGATTTTTATACCCCAGTTGTTTATAGCGGAAACCTGAGGTTTTTAGAGTCTTTAGCCTCTTGGTTTTGCTTTAAGCAATTTAAAAAAATATGATTTAGATCGGCGCCAAGAAAATCGTTTGAAGTATTATTTAGTAACCGTGAGAGTCCTCCTTCCGAAACCTATATTTTTTCCGGAATTTCCCTTGTTTATGCAGCCCAAATTTTCTCGAAGAACCTCGACTAGCCTGCCGTGTTAACAGGAACTAGACTTGCGGATTGCGGAAAAAGAAAAAAACTAGTGCTTGAAAACAACAAATTTTTCACACAGCACAAATCAAATTTTTTATCAAGAATCGTTTAAAAAATATGTTTTAGATCCATTCCAAGTTTCAGCGAAACCGCTGGTCATAATTCGAGGCATTGCAATCGGCTAATTATCTGTACAAGGTGGCTGAAATGAATATAAAAAAAGCTCCGCGCCGCAAAAACTTTTAAGAAATAAAAGAATTGCCGTGAATTTAAAAGAATTAAAAAGAAAAGACAAAGCAGGCTTTGATAAATTCGTAAATCAACTCAAGTGCTACATAGATACGCATCATAATTCTTTCATAGAAAGTGTAGATTTTGGGCAGACATCACGGGAGTTCATTGATCGATCAGCCCCTCGCTCGCCCCAACTAAATAATAAAACACTTGTTTTTACCAGAGGCGTGAGAGATCAAGGCGAACACTTAATTAAAAAGACCGGATAAAAATTCATTAAAGCGTGAGCCAAAATTCAGGTTCAAGCTCGGGATATCAAAAATAAAATGTTTCATCATCCCCGCATTACATTCACCTATTAAATCCAAATAATAAAATCGTAAAGTTAAAGCGATAATACTAATTAAAAAGCCTGTAAATATTCCGGAAATAAGCGACTGCAAAGGAATGTTTGGCTGAGATGCAGCCCCCCAGCCGACCCACACCTACCGTATCTCGGCTCCCTGTTCATCTACAGGTGTGTAAAATAAACCAAAATACTCGCCAGAGCAAGACGAACATTTTGGTATACTTTACACACCTGTAGATGAACAGGGAGCGGAGATACAAAAGTTGGGTTGCTGGGGGATAAACAGCACTCTAACCGAATGTTTCAATGTGATTGTCGGCTAAAGATAATCAGTTTTCGTCAGCAACACAAAATCAAAATTTACTAATTTGCATCCAAAATTAGCATGAACTTCCGGTTCCTGTGATTTGGTTGGGAAATAATTCGGAAACCTCTTCATTCTCAACAAATTGACAGCCTCCATCCGGCTGCTGCTCTTCCCCTGGATAATAAGGTAAGATTTTTCTGGTGGTACTTTTGGTTTTTTGAAACATTTATTTTGCAAAACATTTTGGGTGTCTTGGTGTTTGGTATTGCTAGCTTTTAGTTTATCCTTTTCGCATGTTTTGATGGGGGTTAAAATGCAACGCCTTTTCCTGAACTTTCCAGCCGTCATTTAGAATTTTTGCTTATTTTTTGGGGGTGAGGGTGAACTTTTTGTTGTTATTTTTGCGTAGCATTTACATGGGGGGGTAAAACGATGGGGAAAACAGGAATTGTTTGTTCTTTCTATTTATTATTCATTTTCCTTCCATTCCTAGCGTTAGACAGTACAAATAGTTCAGTTTTAAATATTAGAATTCAATTGCAAAAATTTCGGTAAGAGTTTACTTTACCCCCCCCACAGCCGAAGGGTCCCACAGGTGTCGGTATTTTCGCTTATTTTTTCGGGATTTTCGCAACGCCATTCGATAGAGCGTCGAAAAATATACTAAGAGTTTTAATTTGAGCCTACAATAATGTAAAATAAAAAAGTTATAGCCAAAAACTTCCGGCTGGGGGGGGTAAAGTAAACCGTAGCCAAAATTTCTTCAATGTCTCAGGTGAAACAACTTTTTTAAATCGCGAAGCTTTGATGAAAGGTATTGATCAGACCATCAGTCAGGCGCATTAATGGCAGAATACATCCGTTCCCTAAATGGCCTCTGCTAGCCTGCCCTAGCTTTTCACTTCCTAAATTGGCTCTGCTAGCCTGCCCGGGCCCAGAGTGTCACAATTCATTAATTCCTTAAATTTACTAGTTGCCCATTTTCCCACTAACTTTGAGCAATAATAGGATGATAGAGATGCGCACATAGCCGTTGCATTAATTCTTTTCATTGATTTTGTAGAATAGCTTGCGTTGAAACCTCTTTTTTTTTTGTCCAAAAGTCTCCAGGCTTCAAAGCATTCAAAGCGTGGGCGTGGGTGCCCATTTTTCTTGCGCACTAATGGATTTCATCAAATGATCTCTGCTAGCTTGCCCAAGCCTTCAAAAGTACATTTTCTCTGCTATTTGGCGGCTAGGGTATTGCGCATTTCGTACGCTTTATTATGAAAAACCCACCGATTTGTTGCCATACGTTAGCTGAAACTTATTTTTTAAACACACCAAAACTTTCGCCGGGCAACCGTTAAATTTTAGCGGGTTCTACGTCCGTCGGACGGCACTACGTCCGTATTGATTTCCCCAATGCTCTCTGCTAGCTGGCCCAGTTCCACAAATGGTCTTTGATAGATTGCCCCCCTGCTTCAGATACTGTCAATAATTTCTTTTTCTGTCAGAATGTCTGCTCCTTCTCGTCCTGCTCCACCTCATGCTCAGTTGATGGTCTCCTGCCTGAACTGCCCAATGTGTCATCTACCATTTGATGGAGATGTTCATCGTCCTCAGCGTGTCCATCCATCTGCCAAGATCATTTGCTCTCGCTGTTTACCAACACAACAGCAAAGTGTAATGTATTTCTTTCTTTTATTATTTCTGTCACTCTCCCTTTAAAGGTTTCTAAAAAAAGGGCTTTTCACTTTTTACGAGAGTGTGTAAATTCTATTAGTGCGTCTTATCTAATGCCTATGTCTTTGGACCTGGTGCCTTAGCAGGGGGGAGGGATAATAGCCTCTAAACCACAAAATTTTCAAAATTCGGTTACATTTTCATATTTGTAACCAAACGGCGGATCTTGTGCATTAGCGGGGGGCTAAGTCCCCTAGGCCAAAAAAATTTGAACAATTTAAACCATTTTTTCTACTTTTTGGCCAAAAAGCGGTTCTGCTGCGTTAGCGGGGGGGGGGGGGGAAGGTAGCGGGGGTATTAGGTCACACCCCCGCTAGTGAACCAGAACCCAAAAATCTCCGACACTCTCTATTTCCAGTCGACGGCGTTCTACGTGGTGGACTTGCTGCAGGCGTCGCCCGGTCTCATCTACCGTACCCCAGACGGATGGATGATCAACACCAATCACGCCATCAAAGCCCCCGACTGCAACGTGTGCAATGAACAGGTAGATGATCACTTTGCTCTCTCTCTCCCTCACTCACTCTCTGTCTCTCTCTCTCTCTCTCTGATTCCCCAATAATCTCTCCGTGTTGTAGATGAGCATCACCCGTCAGTGTTACGATATGAAATGTGGTCATGCCGTCTGTATGCCGTGTGCCATTCGTATTTCGACAAACTCCCGACAAGACGGAATCACGATGGTCAGATGCCCATTCTGTCGACACGACGATGTCTTCACGTGAGAGCTTTTCTATTATAGGGGGGTAGCAATTGGGATGTGAGGAATTTGGTGATCATTAGTGCGTTACTGGAGCTTGGCAAACTAGCAGAAATCAATTGGGGATCCAATGATGGCTAGTAAGGCAGGCTAGCAGAGACCATTTTGGAAAGATATTTCATTAATTCTACTGGGCGATAGGTTGTCTATTAGAGCGGAATGGGGATGGGGGATGCTAGCAGAAACTATTGGGGAAATGACGAGGCAGGCGAGCAGTGATAATTTGGGAAATACTGACCATGCAAGCTAGTACACTTTCCACCGGATGCGGCAAACGAGCAGTGACCATTTCGGAAATTGACGCTAGCAGGGATTATTTGGGACAAATAGTCCAGGACAGGCTAGCAGAGACCATTTGTTGGCTGTCCTCTATTATCCTCCTCGAAAACCGGATGTAACTTAACATTTCGTGGCTAATTTGCATAATTTGCGAAAAATTAGAACGTTTTTTTCCAGAAATGCCCCCTCGGCCCACAATCTCATCAACCAATTCATCGATTTTCTGGATCGACAGGCGGCCAATATGGAAATCAAGGGAAGAATGTCACCCTACCGGTGCTTTGATTGTCAGGTAATTTGAGGGGTCTTGTGGCTACTGTATCTCGGCTGTCCTTGATCGTACGAGGGTGTACTGTATACCAAAATACTCGTCTTGGCCTGGCGAGTCTTGGTATGCTTTGTAGCCTTGTATGTTACTGGAGGGCCGAGATACAGTAGGCCAATTGGTCGGCTGCCGGTCCCCCGCTAATGCACCCGTACCCTCTAATTATATTTTTCTTTTTTTTCAGGAGACGAATGAGGGATGGCGAATGCTATCATGCGGCCAGTGTTCGCAAATCTGTTGCGCCCTTTGCGCCTGGAGACGCCACAAACAACATCAGAATGTGGGTATCCCTCTCTCTCTCTCTCTCTCTCTCTCTCTCTCTCTCTCTCTCGCTCTCTCTACTAATTACACTCTCTTCTTGTAGATCACGGACCTCTTCCCGGGAACAACCGAAGAAATGGCCGAAAAGGGGAAAGGACTTCTCGAAGACGGGCTCGCCCACTTCACCAACAAGTTCAACACGTTCAATCGGGAAGTGGAGGTGGCCATCGGACAGTATCAGCACGAGACCAAGGCGGTATGGAAAGGCTTTTTTTAATAGTACTGATACTGGGCCGTTAGCGGTCCCCCCGTTAACAGACCAGTCCCAATAATGCCCATCCATTTCCAGGTGCTGGACGGAATGCGTCCGGATGGCCATGCAGAAGCGGAAGAAAGACTCGGTTTTGTGCGAAACACGATCTCACGTCTGCAGGTATTTTATAGGGACTCTTTTAAAGGGACTGACAAGGCATTATATAGCCCATTTATTGCCTTGTCAATCCCTTTGAAATTTGTATATTCTGTGGATTTAGACGGCAATGGAAGAATGGCTGCCAGATGGGAATCGCCTCCTCAACACCATCCGCCACCTCACAACGGCTACCCGCCAGGCAAACGCCCAAGCCACGCCCCCCACCCGCTAATGCACAAGTACCCAGATGCCGAGATACCAAAAAGGATTAATGCTCCCCTTAATAATTAATTATTGTATTTCTTTGTAATGTATTGTGATTATATGATTTCTCTGTTAATATTTATGTGTTTTATTGGGAATAAATCGGTGAAAAAATGTGTTTTGGTGCTTTCTGGAAAGTAAAAAATTTTATAGAGGAGTTATTAGAATTATTTATCGGGAAGAAGGTGAATTTTTCGCGCATCAAATTTACGAGACGTTCTAATGGTTATTACGGCAACTCGATGAATATTTTTTCATGAATGAACCGGTGAAAAAATGTGTTTTACTAGTTTTTCGAAACAAAAATTTGGAACAGGAGTAATTATCCTGGACTTTCGCGCAAATTCTGCCGTAATGTACTTTTGTAATCCTACTATATATAAAAAAATAGTGTCTGTGTGTGTGTGTGTGTGCCACTTTGCATGCAACTTCCGTCACCGTGTTCCAGTATTATCTCAAGAGGGGAAGTACTTAGGGGTATGTTCGATACGTCATTAGGTGCGTAATGGCCTGGAGATGACTGCACACATATCAGATTTTCAAAAATATGATGTTTTCGACATTAAAATTAAGTTTTTCATGGAAAATCGGCCAGCCTCTTTGTTAGGATCAAATTAGCATGCACCGGAAGTCGCGGTAGCCTATATAAAGGGACGGCAAGAGCATTTTTCATTTTTGGTCATCCGAATCCGGGAAAATTATGCAAAGCCAAGAATATCATTGGGAGAAGACGGGGCCAGGGTTGAAAAGCCGCGAAGCGGTTTTTCAACCCTGGTTTTAATAATAATTTTAGTAATTATAAATCGTGTATTTCTTTGTAGTGTCGTGATAAAATAAATTGGCGAAAAAGTGTTTAGTGGAATATTGAGAAATAAAAAGTCGCGCGATTATTAATGCATCCGCTGTCTGCACAGCTGCTTCCCAAAAATCTGAAAATTCGAACCCTGACCGTTCAGTGAAAATGTTTCAGCTCACTCACATAATAAAATTCATCGTCTTCTATCACTGGTAACTGATTGGGAAATTGTAAAAAATGTTTGAACTATTTTAGCGAGAGACAAATCTCAGCCGAATTCCAGAAAATAATCCTTAACCCCCGCCTGCCAAGGGCGCAACATTTTTTCGGAACAAATCAGGCAAAAAAAGTGTTTCGACCCACGGTAAAAAAGTGGCGAGGCGAAACTAGTTGAAGTTGCAGAGTTGAAGACTAGAAGCGCGGTACATTTTCTTCCTGGTCAATGCATGAAAAATGACGACAAAAGGTTAAAAAATTCCGATTAAAAAATGCTTGAAGTCATAAAAAAGTCATAAAGATGCTTAAAGTCATAAAAAAGCCTTTATAGTCATCAAAAAAACTACGAAAACCCGGATAGAGCACGATTTATTACTAACAGTTTGGTATAGATGAAAAAACAAGGAATAGTTTCTCCCGTGGTAACCCCCCTGCTAACGGTCCAGTACCTAGGATTTTACTGGGCACCATCTCGAAATAAAATTTATGCATCGATCCGGTGGTGATCTTTTTTAAAACAGCTCAACAACTGAAACTTTTTAAGAAATTGAGCATTTCTGGAGGTATCCGACAAAATGTTTCACCTCAGCTCCTAAAGAAATGCTTAATTTTTGAGTACCAATTGTTGATTACATTATTTCATTAAAATTAAAAAAGAACGATGAGAGGTTAATCCTACTATATATAGGGTGTCCCAAAAAAAAACGACCCATCTGGCATTTCGCCGTGTTGCATCCATTCGGCCTCAAGTTTGGACCAGAGGTGTGTCAGAGCCTAAATAACAACAATCCTGACTTATAGCCCTGTAGCTAAAGTCGTTCTCGAGTTATAGCAAAAACAAACTTTATTTTCCATTTTTCATAGGGTTTTCGTGGAATTAGACCCCCCTAAACATTAAGTGAAAATGATCCGGCAGGCCTTTTTTACCCTAAGAAATTTTTTCCAGAGTAAAATTAATTAAATAAGCTTCGGTTTAAGCGATTTTTACAACACAAGACTACCCAAGTTTTAAACGAAATTAGGGATTCGCAGCCGGAAGTCGATGCAAATCGATGCAAAGTCCAAAAACATAGCCGAAAAACCTGTTCAGAATTCCGGGAAAAACAGTATTTTCGTTATAACTCGAGAGCGACTGTAGCTACAGGGCTATAAGTCAGGATTGTTGTTATATAGGGTCGGATACGCATTTGGCCCAAATTTGGGACCTTTTGGATGTAACCCGGCGAAATGCCAGATGGGTCGTTTTTTTTGGGACACCCTGTATAAAAAATAGTTCCTGTGTGTGTGTGTGTGTGTGTGGGTGTGTGCATTTGCATGCAACTTCCGTCACCGTGTTCCAGTAGTATCTCAAGAAGGGAAGCACTTAGGGGTATGTTCGATACGTCATTAGATGCGTAATGGGCTGGAGATGACTGCACACATATTAGATTTTACAAAATATGATGTTTTCGACATTAAAATTAAGTTTTTCATGGAAAATCGGACACCCCACTTTGTTAGGATCGAATTAGCATGCACCGGAAGTCGCGGTAGCCTATATAAAGGGACGGCGAGCATTTTTCATTTTTCGTCCTCCGAATCCGGGAAAATTATGCAAAGCCAAGAATATCATTCATTGGAGGAGACGGGGCCAGGGTTGAAAAGCCGCGAAGCGGTTTTTCAACCCTGGTTATTTGTTAAATAAAATTTGTTCTCCCCTCTCCGCCTTGATTCCTGGCAAACAGCCAGATCTCGCCGCAACGCGACCGTACCGCATGGTATTTGTGTCCCGCGTAGGACGTGAAAATCCGTTTAAAAATTGGCTTCGAGTAGTTTTTAATACAATTTCAACACCCAAAATTTATAATCGTGAAATTCAATAAATTGATGGCCATACGCCATATAATTCACGCCGACCCAAAAAGCCGATTTTCCCCTAGAAACTTCTCATTTTTTTCAAATATTTATCCGATTTCGCAATGAAATCAGTTGCTCGATAATTTTGATCAGTACGGCTTTCATTTTTCACAAATATATTCGATTCCCGCACACTTAAATTTTGACTTCTTGGCCCCCTTTAATGTGAAATAACACGGTGTCTAATCGGTCAAAATCATTTTTCGTCGTAGATAATCGCTGCATATTGAAGAAAACTTTCCCCAATCGTCTCGTTTATTGCGAGGAACGCATTTTTTCTAAGAGCTGTAAAACAAATCTTTTTTCCACCCTTTCCTGCAAGGTAATCGAAGTGGCGAAAAAATCTAGACTTCTAGCAGATTCTAGTAAAAAATAATTCTAACAGTGGTCATGTGGGAATCGGCAATGCGAAAGACTGCAGCCCTCTATAAATTTGACCGGAGCGATACGATAAAAATGTTTCGCCCAAGTTTCTGAACGAATTCACCATGTTTTGAAGCATTGACACCCTTTTATGGCTTCCATTAATATGAGAACTTTTGGTCGATAGCCGTAATTTTGTGTAATTTAATACGTGTTGTGCATATTCGATGCTATAAGATGGTTTTTCCGGGCGATAGGCGCAACATTCTTCAGACATAGTGCAAAAATGCCCTGAAACACCAAAAAATAATATATATTCATAACAAATCTTTTAGAGGTACACACTAACCAATAACAATTGGCTATAGCGCTATTTTTACCAATTGAGATGTATGTATTATGTCGAATAACGCCTGTATCACCTCTAACTTCATCGGAACATATTTTACCGATCCTGAAAAATTTCTAAAAATGTGTTCCTTCTCAAACGTAATAGCAATTCCGTGAAATTGATTTTAATCACTGCTCGGTAGTTGCTGAAAAAGTTTTGCATTGTAGATCAATGCCAAAATACAAATGTTCCATCTTAATTTGCCAGACAGCTTCTGCTTGATTCGAATAATGCCAGATGCTCGGCATTAAAGGAACTGTCAAGGCATGGCTAGGGATTTAATTAGCTATACACTTGCTAAAAGGTTCGCCCATGCGAATGAAAAGCTGGGCACACTATTGCGTTGCGTAATGAATAATAATTCGCGTCGCGTTTCAAATTAATTATAATTAATTAAATACCTTATAAAAACACTCTATATATAAAAACCATGTTGATAAAATCAATAAAACCCTAAAATAAATCATAGCTCTTTCCTCGTAGAAAAAAATGTTCTTTTTCGGATCGATTACAAAACCTAAATCTTTCATGTTAACTTACCCATCAATTCAGCTTGGTTAGAATCATTGAAGCACTAACTGAAGATCGTAAAAATTGGGACGCGTTGCCGCACGCAACTCGTACGTCATGACGTTACGTCCAGAAGTATCATGCGTTCTTGGAGACGAAAAGGCGTGCGCGGTGCGGGTTTTTGCGTGGCTTCAGCTTAGCAAAATCCATGGCGAAAAGGCAAGAAACGCTACTAGTGCTCGAGGACTCCCGAAAAATCGTCTATTTTTCGCCCACGAATTTAAGTGTTTCATAGACGATAGAGAAAATTTTTTTTGGGCGGCTGGTATTGACACGGTAATAGCAATGAAAAACGATTGAGTAGTGGCTATATAATCAAAATAATTTTTAATGGAAAGACAGAGAACCGAACAAAATAAAATTTAGAGACAGGCTAGCAGGGTTTTTGAGGAAACAAAAGCCCAACAGCGAGAATGGCAGCGATCATCGTGTAAGAAAAATTTTTGATGGTTAGCAGAACTCACGTTAATATCACATTAGCTTTTCTTCTTGAAGCTTTGAATATATGAAACATTCCTATTTGTCAACATTTAGTAAAATGGATTGCAGCTCACTTAATTAATGGCAAGTTGGCATTATCGGCCTTTTAGACATTTCTCATGCCACTCCCCGAATTGCAAAAACCACCTCCTCAAGCAAAATAAATTTTTTTGAAACATGGAAATTCCCTCTGGAAATTTTGTGGCGTAAGATTTTTGCGCGCGGGTGGCGGTAAGCTGGCCGATGTCGTTTAGAGATTCAAGGTTTTTTCATGGACAGATCGGAAAGCAAAAAGTTGTGCCGGTTGATTTTCAAACACTTGAGGCTGAATTACACCGATTTTGTATCAGCTTTTCGAAAATAATTTTGTCTTATTTTTAATACGCCGAAATTTCAGTGTGCAAAATATTTGAGATCATAATACAAGGCGAAAAGCGCATTGAAATTTCGGCAAGATGATATTTCGAAAAAATGAGATTAAGCCGATTACAACACCGAACAACAACCTAAAAGAATACAACAATGAGGGCTGCTAGCCACGGCGCAATGAGTTTTTTTTTTGAAACATTTACATATTTTCTCATCCTGTTTTTACGGGGCCATAGCCGAGGGCAGGCAAGCAGTGATTCCTTGAGAAAGTCAGATTTCTAAAAATTCCTTCTGGAATCTCTATCGTAAAATTTTTAAGTGCAGGCAGACTAGGAGAGCCGCCAAGAGATTCAAGGATTTTTTTTTGGTGCACTGATCGAAAACGCAAAAGGTGCTCCGGTTTACTTGCAAAACAAGAAACGCACACACATAACCACTCATAACAATGAAGTTTTTTGGAAAACATCAATTTTGTACATCGTTGTGTTTTTGCGGACCCCGAGCCGAGGGCGGGCAAGCAGTGATTCTTTGAGAAAGTCAGATGTCTAAAAAACTGGATTTAAATTGATTTTGGTAAAGAATTTTCGTAGATTTTACTGGCATTAGAAAACTGGCTGTCAGGGGGGTTGGCAAGTCAGCGGGAATATTATATTTTTATTTAATTTTCGGATTATTTAGTTACTCACACCGACAGATTTGACGCGTGTGTGTTTAATAATGACTCTAAAAAAGAAAATAGAAAAAGCGCTTACAAAAACATCAAATTTGCATGTTAAAAAGTGATGTTTCGGATGCTAAGATACCAGTTTCAGGGCTTCCCAATTTAATTGGCAGTTAAAGCGCTGACAAGGAGTCGCTTTTAGGGGCTTTTGGCGTTTCGGGACGGGACCTAGCTAGTTCGATAGAGAAAAAAATCCCGAGCAATATACCATTTTCAAAAAGTGCTGATTGATCAAGGAATTTTAGAAAATTTAATTTAATTAAAAATTTTCCCGGTATCCGGACCCTTGTTGATTTGGCGATTTGCTGCGGTCCATCGTCCCTGCCACATGGGGACTTCACGCGTTCTGGATCCCGTCCTAGGCGTGGCCAAGTGGCTAGTGCGTCGGCCTACGAAGTTTTTTTTAACCTTTTGCCACAAGTTCGATTCTTATTTATCGTCAACTTTTTGCTTTTTCGCTAATTAAAATTTCATGTAGCTATAACGCGCTCAAGAACCAAAAAGCAAAGCGTTAGCCAGCGCGAAGACTCGAACCCGAGGCACAAAAAATGTTAAAAAGTTGGTAGGCAAGCGCGCTACCAATACACCAATGCACCTGTGATGGAGGCCTTGGCGGGGGGTTATGAATGGCGCCTTGCCCGGCCCCGAAAACGACGTGAACCGAGGAAATGGCCCCGAATACTTGAAAAAGCGCGAACTTTAAATTAAATTTTCTAAAATTCCATAATCGATCAGCACTTTTTGAAAATGGTATGTTGCTCGGGATTTTTTTCTCTATCGAACTAGCTAGGTCACGTCCAGAGACTCCAAAAGCACCTAAAAGCGACGCCTTGTGAGACAGCGGGACAGCTAGATATTGTTGAGTGGTTTTTGGCTTCTCTGCTCCTGTAAAATAACAGGTTTTTTTTATTTTTACGGTGCTATTTCTTATAAAAAAAAACGGAAAAACCCGGTACTGGGGTGTTAGCGGGGGAGATAAGTTTTATCTTCGGATGATTAATAAAAATGTAATAACCTTACAAAATAACGATAAAGCGTATTTATAGTGCTTATATTAATTTTAATCGCTAGAAAGTTCTAAAAAATGTAAAAAAAGTTAAAAAGCAGAACTGGGCGATTTTTAGTAATTTTTCATGGAAGGTATCATATTTTTTACCAGTTTTATTATTTGTATAATTTTTGAGATACTTTTCACATTTAAAAACTTTGTAAAATGCTATAAAACTGTTTCGAAGGCTGGTCGAGCAATCATTTGATTTCGTCATTACACGCCCAACGCGCCAAAAAAGAACTGTCAAGGTTGAAACCCATAATTTTCACCACTTGAAAGGAATTTTGGAAAAATTAGAATTATTTTGTTTATTAATTAATTAAATTGAAAGATTTTGTTTTTACTTTGATTTTTATTATAAAATTCTTTTTTAATGTATTTAATAAGGCACACGTTTGTACATAATATTTATACGAGTACTTTTGTCTGCCGATTCGTCTCCTCGTAAACATATCGGGGTCGTAGTTGTTCCGTTTCCTCCGAGCTCTTCCGGCCATATTCTCGGAATTGGGCTGCCGGTTGGACGATATAGATTAGGCGGTCGAATATCTTAATTACTAAAGTATAACTGTAAATTTATAAGCGTCATACACCCTAAACAGATATAATTTATTTTCAATCAAGACTATGTATAACATTTTTTTCTTGATTAATCGGTCTTGTATTTCGATTTTAATAAGCTTATATTACACGTATAATATTTATATAAAAACGTAAATAAACGTAAACGCAAAGAAACAAGCTTGTAATAAAATTGAAATTTATAAGGTTTGGACTAATAAAAAAAAACATGTTTCGTCTAAGTCAGAAGCAAATTTTTCTAGAATCAGTTCAATTGACGTTGTCGTGTCCAGCGTAGCCGATTTAAATTCATGTGTTGATAAATTGATATGTTTCTGCAATATACATAGCATAAAAAAATACTTTAGCATTTCATACATATTTCTTTAGTGTTATTTTTTTATTCGCGTAATTCTTCCGATCTCATAATCTTCATAAAAAAAGCTATACCGCACTTTGCGTGGTTTACTGCGATTTTAAATGATACTTAAGCCCT
Organism: Mesorhabditis spiculigera; assembly: GCA_958295435.1. Taxonomy (NCBI): domain Eukaryota; kingdom Metazoa; phylum Nematoda; class Chromadorea; order Rhabditida; family Rhabditidae; genus Mesorhabditis; species Mesorhabditis spiculigera. The sequence goes on from CATQJA010000850.1 coordinate 47,768, forward strand.
TATAAAAGGATTGAAGTAAAATTTAACTAAAAATATACAAAAAAATATTACTCACCCGCATCTCATTAGGAGCGATGTGGTGTAGACTGATCAAATCTTGTCCGATTGCTTTGAGACTCTGAAACACTTTTTCGGAAGGACTTTCTTTTTTTTACAGGATTTTTTTGAAACATCATTAGAAAGACTACCGTAATCTGCGGGTCGAAGATCCAGTTATTCGTGATCCAACCGCCAAAAATATCGTTGTAGTGGTAGCCGTTAAATCTTAAATAAGTAGATCTATGTTTCAGCTCTATTTTTAAACCAGTGGAAAAAGCCCGCTTCGCGGCCCTTTTCCACTGGACCCCGTCCAGGAACGATGAATTCCAACACCTTCTTTTTTTGCCTGAGGCGCAAGAACTTGAGTCAAGGAGCCATTCTCTGGCCTGCGGCGCCAGAGCCTTGGCCAAGGATCTTTTCTTTGGCCTGCGGCGCTAGAGCGAGAGCCAGGCCTAAACCTCGCGCTAGAACCTTTTTGCCTGCGGCGCTAGTTACGGGTTTTTCTCCAAGATCTAGATCAAGGACCCATCATTGGCCTGCGGCGCGAGAGCCTGGACCAAGGCCCTTTTCTTTGGCCTGCGGCGCTAGAGCGAGGGTCAGGCCTAAACCTCGTATACCGAGCGCCTAGAAATATGTTTTGTTGCTGAACTACCAAAAAGCAAAAAATTAACTTCTCCCAGGATCCGAACTCACGACCATGCGCGTGGTAGACCCGGCGCAAATCCACTACACCATGGCCCAGATGGGAAGAGGCGGCGTGAAAGCCCTCTTGTGTTCCGGGGGAATGCGGGCGGGGGAAGGCAAAGAAATGGCCACCCAATGATCCCGGAGTGAGGCCTACTCGTCCCATTACAAAATTCGATTTTTGAGTTTGAATATGCGGGAAATTTGTAAAGATAATAAGATGCGCGTGATGCCCAATATCGAATACATAAGTTGTCCAAATTCCAGCCCGAAATTCCATCTGGGTCTCTAGTTATGGCCCGGACACCACGGCACTTCGGCCATTTTGTTAAGGAATTTTTAGTAAAATGCTCATAAAAACTTTATTTTACAAAATCTGACAAAACGCAAAATTATATATCGGGAGAATTCTATTTCCAATCCGCCCTCCAAAAATTAAAGCTGAATTCCATTTGGATCGCGAGATATCCTCTGTACAAACCTTTTTTCGACCAAAATGTTAAGGGTTTTTCACTATTTTCCTTGTAAGATCGTTAAATGAAGGAATTTTGAAAAATAAAAAAATGCTTATAAAGAAGATGTGCTTCTCCACCTCCATGCCAAAAATCAGCCGGGAATTCGGCCTGACGGCCAAGAAATCGCCTGCACAGAAAACACACATACTTTTCTCGCTTATAGGATAGGATACCTTTGCTGCCCTCGTGAATTCCGGGTATCCTGTGGAAATATGCCAATGTTGGCCAGGCATCTGAAAAGCCCCGTTACGTCAGTATGGCTTAATAGGTACTTTTGCATTATTGCGGGCATTTACAAGGGAACCCAACTTTTTCTGAAGTCTCCAACTTTTCGAATATGAACAGAAAATGTGTTTCTCCACTCTTTCTTACTATGTCTAAATCCGAATTTTTAATAGAATAAGACAAAAAACTGTTTTGTTTCAATTTTGTTTAAGTTCCCTAGATACTTTTTCGTTGAAATCGAGTTTAGTTTGTCACTGAAACCCTATTAGGATATGTGCTATTCGTTATCAAGAGTTTCATGAGTTATACAAAAAAAAAAAATAGTTTTTCCCCTGATAATGCCAAGGCACCGATTAATAAAATAATTCTACTACCTCGCCAGGCCTAAATCCTCGTAAATATCGTCTGGACATGTGGTTGTATTCCGATACAAAAGACCATCGAATTGTCGCATCGCTTCCCTCGATAATACATATCCAGCACCACCAGAGTTGTAGCCGTTTTCCTAGAAAATAGTGATTGGGAAAGAAGCGTTAGAAAAGGAAAGGCCAAAATCGCTCGATTTTCCCGTTTCGGCCAAACCACGATGGGTAGAAAAACGTGTTGCTTCAAATGGGGACCGCACGAACCGGTAGCTAAGGTTAATGTAAGGATGATATGGTTTCTTCTAGCATAATTACAATTTCGCATAACTCCATTTCGCATAATTTTTATTCGGCAAAGCGGTCATTTCGCGGAACCGTCATTTCGCCTACAGTGGGAGACAGAAAAATCCCCTAGTTCGAGTCAAAATTTCTCGCGAGCGGAAAAGAATCGGCGGAAAAAAGCGGAAAAAACCTTACCATGTCAGAATGCTTAAATATGCCGGGCATGAAGAAATAAAAAACTAAAATTCTAAAAGCTTCAGCCAAGCTTGCCCACTAGCAAAATCCTTTAAAAAAGGAAAACCTGGAAATCCCGAAAAGGAAAATGAAAATGCTTCGCCGAAGCTTAGGCCTGGTACGCATTAATTTTGCATATTATGGTGATTTAGCGAAACGGCTGTGTAAAAAAAGAAGAAAACGGTCTTTGAAGGCCCACCAGACTTGGCTTCATCCGGAATCCGGCAAAATGCGGTTCATTTGGGTCCAAATGGGAGAGGTATTCTCGAAGATTCTCCACCACCACGTACGTGTCGTCGTCAGCCTGAAGCATACAAAGAATTAAAAGAACGTAGCCACTCCCAAAATCCCGAGTTCTTTTGCATTATCGGGCGGGGGGTGAGGGGCTGGTTTTCTATAGGCTCAAGTATGCCTAGTAACAAAAACTCACAAAAATTACCCACTTCTACTTTACAAAAAACATGCTTTAACCCTTTTCTATTTCTGCCTTAAAATTTTAATCACTAATTTACGCAAAAAATTCTGTAGTCTCCCAATTTTTCCACCAAAATTTGTAAAGCTGTTGACCGTACGCCAAGATAGCAAAAATAAATCCAAAAACGCTTACTCGCTTTAAATTCTAAAAATTGAAAACAAATCACGACCCACCCCCTCCCCCCGATAATGCAAAAGCACCAAATTCGAATACCTTAAAATACCAATCAAAATCGCGTGAAATATGTGTATATGAATAGTGGAGGGCGTAGATCGTCTTGAAGAACAGATTCTCGTATTTATCCTCAAGGCCTGAAATTGGGAATTTGTGTTGTTGTCAAAATGGCATTGTTTTTTTTATTTCCCAAATTTTTATAATACATATTTTCTTAAGATCGGACCCATTATCTTCTAAAAATAAAAGTATTTTTGCCGTCAAGCGATCTATCTAGATACATGGCTTTTTGTAAAACACTATTTCGGTTGAAACTACCCTAAAATCTCGATAACCATTTTTCCCCTTCCCCCGCATCCATTTTCGACCCCATTAATTTCAGGTGTTTCGTGGGGATAGGAATCTCGATACGGGGTGAAAGCGTGTATCTGGCGAACGGATCTCTAGGAAGCGTCGTGATTGGTGGCTGTGGCTGTTCCCATTCATCTTCTCGCCGTTCACGAAATAGCCGCAAGGGTATGAAATTTCGGGATGAAATATCGACAGGTCGGTTGCGGTTGGCAGTCGCCTGATCGAAGATCTTCTGATCGAAAATCGCCTGATCGAAAAATCGTCTGATCGAAAATAATTCAAAAACTTTAGGATTTTTTTAGGTTTCTAACATGTGTTAAAACTACTTTTGAGTTATTATCGATTAGACAATTTTCGATTTCTTTTCGTTATTTTTATTTCTATATTATATACTATATTATTTCTTTCTTTTTTTTTCGATCAGGCGGTTTTTCGATCAGGTGACTGGGAATCGTCGGTTGCCATCCCAACCCAAATCCGGTAGGCTGTTAACGTACCGGCAAATACCGTAGAAAAGGGTATCGTATCGGCCAGTTGTCCATCGATCTCAATCGGGGCATTCGTGTAGAATTGGCCATGGTCACATCGGGGCAGCCATGTTTCGTTCACGGCTGGCACCTAAACAAGGAGGATAGATGGCGAATTTGGATTTTTTTATTTAATTTGCGATCCATGGTCATGCCTAATACGGCGTTAATAGTGGCGAGATAACTAGGATTTTCTGAAACACCATTTTTGCGATAAAATTCCTAAAAATGATTTTTACCCGCATATTATATTCTACTAAGGAAGTAATCAGATTAACTTTAGAGATTTAGCTAAAATTTTGGCTTGTTTGCTATGCTAAAATAATCTAATACTGCACATTTTGGAGACAGTAAAAAATAATGATCAAATCAATGTTTCATTAATAATAATATTGTCCTGGTATTAGGCACTTTTATTGAGCGGTTTTTCGTCATCATGGTCGGTAACGGTAATTCAAGGACCGGCGCTCCACCACTGCGTATTTTTTCGAATTTTCAAGCTCATACGGTCAAACGTCATCGACAAGTTCAAGCGGAACATTGAGGTTTTCGAATATGATTTTTCTTCTATTAGGAGAGTTCTACTTTCTAGTTTTTGCCTGCTACTTATAAGTTCTATGAGTTCTAGGCGAACTTCTTGAAAGGGGCGGGGCGAGAGGGCGAAAGAGAGAGAGAGAGAGAGAGAGAGAGAGAGAGAGAGAGAGAGTGAAAAAATGAGAGAGAGTGAGCGAGTGAGAGACAGATAGCGAGGGAGGGAGAGACATAAAGGGAGAAACAGAGAGGAGAGAGAGAGAGAGAGAGAGAGAGAGAGACATACCCTAGCATGATGCCTAGCCGATGTCAACACGTAGCAGAACAGAGAACCGCTTCGCGGCAGTGCATCTGCGGCTGGTGAGATTTCTACCATTTCATCGAGGGCATCGGAGCGATTCCTAGAACACAGTTTTAACAGAATGGAGCAAATTATCTACGCTAATCTGCCTTTCTCAAGCGGTTAAGAAACCCCAAAATCTATGCCGATTTCCGCCAGGTCACGACAGATACCGAAATATTAAAAAATTTTTTTTGAAATTCGTAAAGTAAAGTTAAATTAATAGGTGTTTCAATTGCTGCTTTGCGTAGCAGTCGACTTCTAGCTGAAGCATGGGGTTGATTTTTAGCGCATCAAGCTCCTTTAAAATTTTCTACCACGTTAAAAATTCTCTGAAAATTATATACTTCATCCCTCGGCCAAAGCAAAAGTAATAATTGCGTGGGTATTGAAGCTTATGTGGTGCATTTAAGATGTTTCTTTTGACTTTACTTGATCATTGAAATTTGCCCACCACTGAGAAACTTGAATAAATCACCCACTCACCCAGTTTGGTACGGTAGTCTACATTAACAATTCCCTTAAAAAAGATGTGCATCAGCCCTGGGTCTTAAATAATAATTATTCTTCTAAACAATTGTTTTGATATCGGTCTTTGGTGACGTATGTGGTATTTGGCGCATCGCGTAGCTGTCGACGCCTGGCCGTTTAAAGCCATAAACTTTCACGATTATTACGGTCTACGATTTTGCTTTAAAATCAATCCCAAGCCCAAAAAAATCCTGAAGAAGCATATGTTTCAACCCTACCACTTGTAAAAGTGATCAATACTAGGGCATTATTGCTCATACACGTTTGCGGACACGGCTAGATGCGCCTGTCGAGACCTAATGGGTGAAAGCGAATTTTCGAACCACCTAATCGGCCAAAAATTATGACAAAAAATGGTGTTTCAACCGTCAGCCTAGTAAAATCGTGGCCGACTTGGGTATTGTCAATTTTGCAACAGCTGCATAATGTTTTTTTGGTGCGTAATGTAGCTGTCAACACCTAGGGCTGGGTGGGGTCGATTTTGGGGATTCCTAGCTCCCTTAAAAAATCTCGGCATGCCGAACATTTCTTTACAAATATATGCTTCAACAGTTCATGTAGAGAAATAATGTTCAACGGGAATTCAGTTTGACGTCTTTGTTTTTGATGCTTGCTATTTCGAATTTTCCTATACAAAATTCGCTCACACCACAAATTGACTTTAAATTAGATGTTTCAACACACGCCGTAGGAAAGTAATAATTATTACTGGTATTGCATAGGGGAACTTTCCATCAATAATGTTCATTAAAACGCCCTGCCTACACCGATTCGAAGCAAGGGGTCGATCCTGGCCTTCTCTAACACTGTTAGCATTTTAGCATATCGATAGACACGATGTAAAAACAAGCAATATTTTTTAGCCATACCGGAAATCCGGAAAGGTAAAATTCGGAAATTTTACTCGAAAATTATATGTTTCAACATAAAAACTAGATTAAATTATTCGTGGCCTAGGCAATGATTAGAACACAATATTCCTGCTCAATAACTAAAATAAATTTCTTCCCTAAATTCAAATTTCTCGTTAAAGTTAGATGTTTCCCGCCTGCACCTAGCAACAACATTGCCTAACTGGATATTTTAATGTTGCACTCGACCGCTCTGATCCATTATTTGGCGCCTTACGTAGCTGTCGACACCTAGTCAATTCATGGGGCCCGTTGTGAGGCCTTCCACGTGCCTTAGAAAGGTCGAGATATGGAACATTTCCTGGGAAATTATATGCTTCAACCCTCGCTCTGGATAAATAATGGTCAACGGGTATTTAATATGTACAGTTTGGCGCTCTTTTTCGGAATATTTTCGTTAAAAATTATGGCACCGAAACTATAACGATAAAAATTCCTGTAAAGCTGCGAAATAGCTTTTTTCGGTCAAAATGCATGAAAATAAAAAAAGAAAATTCTGTTGGCAATTCAAAGTTCCAAATTCGTTTTTATTTTTCTATTTTTCCTCTATTTTTTTTTATTTTGATTATGCTAGTTTTTCAATCTCAGCGTACCCTAATTCAGGCTTTTTCACCGACAAATATTGCAAAGGGTCTTATTTTAGCGCTTTCTAGCGCCTAAATCGCATATCGCATAAAATTCATTTGTAAAACGTCTTAAAATTTTATGTTTCAACCTACCATCTCAAAAAGTGATTATTAAAACTAATACTGTAGCTTAAATGAATGTTGAGAAACGCATCACCCATTGATATTCGAAAATCCTCTGTAGATTGAAAATTTCAAAATCCCATTTTTTTATTTTGATTTTACTAGTTTTTGAAAATGCTGGCTTGCTTAACTTCGTTTTTAGCAAAAAAAAAACAACTACAGGGTGTCCCAAAGAAACTTCCCCCAGCCGGCCGCAGACGGGTCCGATTTTTACGATTTAGGTATCTATCGAAAGCTCTCGGAAAGGCGAGTCCAGCACGTCTTGCGGATTTGCGGAATGTCGGAATTTTTTGCTCGATTTTCGGCATTTTTCATGCCAAACGGACAGACTTTTTTGTTCAAAACGCAATTTAACCGGTTTAAGCGCTGTCCAAGCTGTGTTTTGGCAAACGGCTTTCAAAAAGCTGTCGTTGGGTTGCCAGCAAACGCATAAAAATTCTTAAATTGCGATTTTTGTAAAAAACCCCCTGGTCAGAACAACAACAGAAAATCCGCCCATTTTGCAAAAACATGAGTAACTGATGGAAAAATTTCCACATTATGAAAATCGAAGAGACGTGCTGGACTCGCCTTTCCGAGAGCTATCGATAGATACCTAAATCGTAAAAAATCGGATAGGTCTACGGCCGGCTAGGGTGGGGGGGGGGATTTTTTGGGACACCCTGTATTTAAGTAGGTTGCATTTTTAGCGCTTCCTAGAGCCTTTCACGTTTTGATCCTGCCGAAAATGTCCTTAAAAGATATGTTTCACCCATCGGCATAGCAAAAGTAATAATCAACTAGTTAATTGCACAGTCTTGGTAATTGGGAAGCCTAAAAAACGCACCACTCATCCGGTGCCAACGGTCTGGGCTGTACGCCACTTCGGATGGAACGACGATCGACATCCAGTGGAGCATTCCGATCGTCAACAGGATTCCCTCGGAATGTGGCCAGGGACAGTAGACCGAGCACCAATAGACATCCACCAAGGCCCATCGAGAGAAGGCGGAGAGACCGTTGACGCTCATGCTGAAAAATCAGGGATGGAAATCGATATTTTAAAGGCCTAGGGAAGGCCGAGAATTAACTCATTTTGGACGTCGAGAGCTACGATTAGCTTCGAAAGGATTTGCTGTCATAATGTCGACATTTCAGAATGTCGAAATCTCGGTGTCGAAATTCAAAAATTTAGAATGCCGAAGTTTACCGTGAGATTTGCATTTCAACATTTCAACATTCTGAAATTTGGAAAAGGAATTTTGATATTATGAAAACCTTATTCGACAGTGTGTTTTTCGAGATTTCTAATTGTCAAAAATCAGCATCGAAATAGCGAAGCGGTTATGCAAATTTCGACAAAATCAAAGTTCGACAAGCGAAAACCACCCACGTCACCTATTTTATCTGCATTGCGTACTGGATTACGCGTGTTTCAGCAGAGCGCAGCGTGTGCGTAGCGCACCGCGTGTGAGTTCAATTCGGCAGTTCCATAGCCAAAATTTATGGGTATTGAATGGAAGCACCATATGATTGCACAAAAAAAATTAATGGAGTGAATCTGCGCGCCATTATTTTAGTTTTAGCAGACACCTAACTAAATTTTGACGAAACATTTTATTTTATGAAATTTGCTCTTCGTTGTTAGATTCTGGCTCCTTAGTAGGGAAAGCCGTTTTTAAATGCTTTTAAAATCGCTATACTTTTGATAGTTATTATATTATTATTTTATTTTTAAAATACTTTAATAGCTTCTATTATCTTAAAGTACCTTATTTTGAGCTGTATCTACAACTCTGAGTATATACAGGGTGTCCCAAAACCCCTCGGCATTTGGCCGTCTTACATCGGATCGGGGCCAAATTTTTACCAGTGATGGGGACCCATAAAAACTATGTGCAGCCGAATTTTCTAAGCAAAATATTGTAAAACAAAAAAGATATATCAAAATTAAGGTTAATTTTGCCGATTTCACTAGGATTTTGACGGATTTCGGCCTCAAAATGTTCAGCAAAAATGAAGAGGGCGCTCTTTTCTACCTGTAGAAATTTTTTGTTTAACGAAAATTACGTTTAAATTGGGCCTTTCGATCACGTTTTATTATCGAAATTGCCAGAAACTGACCGAGAAATGACCATTTTTTGGAAAATTACTCAAAATCCGCATGCTAATTAGTGAAAACATAGCCAAAAACGAGTACCAGCGTTTTCCAAAAAACAGTTTTTTAGCGATAACTTTTTGGTTTTACAATATTTTGCTTAGGAAAATTTGGCTGCACATAGTTTTAGCGGGTCCCCATCTCTGGTAAAAATTTGGCCCCGATTCGATAGAAGACGGCCAAATGCCGAGGGGGGGTTTTTTTTTGGGACACCCTGTATTATGATGCGCTATCGAATAGCGTTAAGAGAATGTCGAAAAATATCGAAATCCGCGAAAAATGGCTTACCACCCCGATTTCAGGGTTATTTTTGCTGTTGTTATAACACTTTCTTAAATTATTGTGTTTGTTTGTTGCATTACCCCCCACCCCCGCTAATGAACCAGAACGAGCCCGTTATCGGTGGCTAGGTGATAATTGGAAACTAGCAAGATTTTTTTATAGCTTTAAAGGAGAAGAATAGTTTACCATGAAATCAAACGTTTTGCAAAGCGACCGGCAGTGAGGAATTTTTGGAAGCTTGGCAATCCATCACAAAGAAACATTTATTTCCTTTTCCTAGGTAATGAATGGTATTTAGTCTTTCTGGATCAATTGTTTTCAGCTTTCATATTCATATTTAAAGGGCGTTACGCGTTCTACCGTATTAAAAACGATTTGGGTGGTAAATAGTAGAAAAAGATTAAAAATAATAAATATTAATTTAAATTATTCAAGAACAAGCAAAATCATGTCATTCATTTAGTTAATTTATTTGAAATTATACAATAACAAATAATGATTAATTTAATGAACCTAAAGAACGATGAGAGAACCTTTCTCAGATAGGATTTGCTTCCCATGGCTCAGTGAGTAATTTTGTCCGGTATCGGGGTCCTAGCCAGACGAAACCTTTTTATTTCCAAAAACTCCATATTCTTGAGGGATGCTAAAAACCAAATGTAAGTTAAATAAAGTGAAATATAACCATATTTTATGTGGGGAAACCATCCAAAAGACATGGCATTGTAGACAATCAAAATTTTAGTCGAAAATTGGTCATTTTTGGTCGAAAAAACTATATTTTTATATTTTTAATGAATATTTATAAAGTTTTAAGTTAAAGATAAACAAAAAAAGAGTAGCGACGCTACCTAGATTTATATTAGAAAAAGTGAATCCTTAGAAAGCAGGTTAGTCGCCCCCATAATTCGAAAAATTTCTCCCCACATTGCACTGAAAAAAATTCAAGGGGCTTGAGCCTCAAATCGTAAAGAAACATCTATTTTGCAAGCATGGCCAACGGAGCATAGTTCTTATGCGTCTCGCTGCCGCCGCGACACGCAACGCGCACGATGCATTTGCTTATGTATGTATACGTTTTTGCTTTGCATAATTGCTTGCGCGTGTTTCGCAGCGAAAAGCCGCACGCGTTGCGTGTCGCGGTTCGAAAAAATCCGTACGAAGTTCATAGCAAAGAAACTTTGTATTCATTACTTGCCCGTCCCTTTAAATAATTAATAATTACATTCCCAGTAATTTAATCGCTCGTTCTTATAGAAATTTGAACCTTGCAGTCGATGTCAAAGTCGATGTTCCCTTTTTCACTTGTTTCGTTGGCAAAAGATTTCGATCTCTACGCCCCTTTCCGCTTCCGGGAGGAAAACGCCTTCAAACATCTGTCTTTTCACAGCTTCTTCCGGGTTGCCCTCACTTCCGGGGAATTAAGGTGCAACGGAACAATTACAGTTGTTTTCTTGAATGGATCGATTCTTCAAACCGGCTAATTGACAACTTTTTTGCAAAAAAATGTTTCCAAAAATGCGGTTGATTCAAATGGGGCGCGACATGTAATTCTTCACGCTGGGTAAACGAGGATAATTGGAGTATTATTCGGTTGGCCAGATTTTTATATAGCAGAATGAGTTTAAAAAGTTTAAAAAACTAAATTTTAAATAAACGATTTTTGAAATTAACACAAATTGCTTCTTTTTCGCAGCAATATCCCGAAAAAATTTCCCTGTCAGGACGGGGTTAAACATATAGTTCGACACAAAAAAAAACTAAATAGAAGCATTGAGGCTTTAGCCGGTTCAGTATATTTTTAAACATCGTAATGCCTGGTTTTTTTGCAAAGTTATTAAAAAGCGGTTTTTGGAAATAAATCCAAAAACTAGAATTAGATCCTCTTCAATTTTTAGAAAACAGATTTCTTTTTGCAAAAGAGACTCCGTCTGGCAGCAAAGTGTTCCGAAAAATGCGGTCTATGAGAAGGGAGCGAAACATATAATTCGTAACGCATTCTAGCTTCTATAAAACCCCCAGTTCGTAAATTTTTGAAACTGGGAACTCACTTTGCAAAAAGTGTTTCGAAAGCTCCGATCTAGCGAAGAGCGAAATCTTTTTAAGAACGGGTTGTTTATTTTTTTGCAAAATGGTGTTTCAAAAATGTTGTATACCAGGGTCGGGTGAAATAGATAATTCTAGCTCTAAAGCCACATGAGAGAATTGTGCATATCCAGTATATCGCGGTCCAGTATATTTTTTCAACGCCGTGTTGCGATTTTTTAGAAAGAATGTTTCGGCAAACGGTGTTAACAAAGTCGGATCGAAATAATGAATATCCAGGTAGCTTCTTCTGCCAAGAGCTTTCAAATTTGTTGCAAAAATAAGGTTTCGGCAACTTTCCTAAGTGGAAATTGCTTTAGATATTTTGCAATTTCAGTAACGGGCTACTAAACAAAAACAAGTTTGGTAAAAAATGTTTTAAAAAGCTTGGTTTATCCGAAGAGTACAATCCAGATAGCGCGTGCGATTTGACTCTCTTAATTCCCAACTTCTACAAAAAAATGGGTTTTTGATAAATTTTTTTAAGCGAAATGCGCGCTAAGCATCTTACAAATTGAGAAAAAAATCGTGTGTTACAAGAAAGAGCCTCGATAAATCAAAATTGCTTTCATGGATGTTTCGAGCAGTGTTTCGAGGATTAAAAGGCTTTTTGTGCATTTCTATTTTTGTCTCCCCATTTGCGGGTTTTTCGCAAATTTTTTTCAGAGCTTCTTCCCGTCCTCCACTCCTAGAACTAAGAGCAAAATGCGATAAATGAATCGTAAATTTTTGAAATCCACTTTTTTTTTGAAAAGCAGTGTTTCGAAAAATTTTGTCGAGCAGGAATTGATTGGCGTAACCAATCAAATCTGGCGCGAAAAAAATTCCGCAAAAAATGGGTTTATTCGCAAAAGTAGTTTCAAAGAGTATTGTAATATAGCAAAAGTAGTAAAGTAGTGTTGTAATATCCAGTATAATAATGACTATCATAATAATGCCTACAGGTTTTGTGGGTATTGATTTTTAGATAAAACGATCCTAAAGTAGCCCCAACCAAAAGCTCTATTGTTTTGCTGAAGCACATTAAGGAACTCTCATTAATATTTAAGTGGTAGGAGTTCTCGAATTTCCAAACATAAACCCTAACTCTAATCTGCAACCAAAATTTCCATCAATTTTGCGTGGTGACATGGTCTTTTTGGATTAATAACCGACCAAACTCGAGCCATAGATGCTCAACTTATAAAAAATGTGCATTGGAAAAGACTGGTAATGGCGCCAAAAAGTTAAGCCCAATCAGGATGAAGGGATCAATCTTTTCGACTAAAGTGATGTGCTACAAACAGCGCTCTGTTAAATCGACAGGGAACCTTAAGTTTTTAGATTACTGGTTACCTCTTTTCGCGGTGTTTCTTCGAAAGCAAAATGTTTTGAAAAACGCTGTCTATCGGGAAGAACGCCTTGCCATTAATATTGCTGTGGTTCTTTTCAAAATCTAATTTTCTTGGAAATAACGTGTTTCGAAAATGCGCTCTAATAACGTCAGATTCACGACCGCAATGGGCGTAATAGGGTACATGTAAATTTTAAAATGTTCTTAATCGGAGGTAGGTACTCTAAATTCCGGTACTCTTTTTGGCCCCATCCTACTATATATAAAAAAATAGTGTCTGTGTGTGTGTATATTTGCATGCACTTCCGTTTGGATGTTCCGCACCTACAGCCTCGGGGAAGGGTTTTTTGGATAGGGAAGAAACGACAATAGGTTTAGAATGGTTCGGAATCGACTGCACGACTGCACACACATAAAAATTTTGAAAAATTGTGGTTTTCGCTATTAAAAATAGGTTTTTGTAAACCGTTTGTTAGGGGAAATTAGCATGCGCCGGAAGTAGGAAGAGCCTATATAAAGGGACAAAGGAGCCGTTTTTCACTTTTTTCTTGCTAGAATTCAGGAAGAAACATGCAAATTAATGACTTTCACAGGTCCTGGACGGGGCCAGGGTTGAAAAGCCGCGAAGCGGTTTTTCAACCCTGGTAATTCCAATAAAAAGAAATTTTGAAGCTACCGTAATGCCTTAAAACATACCCGACTGCCCACAAAACGGCTCCAGTATTCCAGAAAATCGCTGACAACGCGGGAGAGGAGCGATGACTGAAAATTGGATGTTTATGAAGAAAACTTTTTAATTTTCTCGGCTTGTACGACGCACTAATAACCTGGGAAAAAAACAGAGAAGCATGAAATATATCGAAACACAAATTTTGAATCGCTTATAATAAGGCGCAAAATCTAAAATGCTTTTAACCTAATAAGCTAACGGCGTAAGAAGTCGCCAATTCCCGCGACACGCAACGCGCAAAAATAATTGTGAACGCGTCGCGTGCCGTGTCGAGGGTAGAAATTAGGGTACACAAAAGTCCACGTATGACTCCTTTAGAAACCGCTTTAAACACATGAAATGGTGAAACGCATCTTTTTAATAAATTTAATTTTATTGTGTCTTTGCTTTCTTTTATTTTCGTATGTATTTTAATGGAAACCGCAGCTTAGATTTTCAACCTTGTGTTTTATGGATGAAAATTAATTAAATGGATTCTAAAAAAAGCACGCAACCGCACGGCCTACCATTGTATCGTGGATTATGGCACAGATACAGATTCAAAGCGTGCGCGTTGCGTGTCGCGGGATTGCAAAACTAACTAGGGAAGTGCAAATAAAAAACCCAGCAAACCGCTTAGCAAAAATATGGATCTGATAGAGTCGGCGACGGGGATTCCGAAACTGCAATCAGAATTTGCTAAACGCTTAATACAAAATAGTTATGAGCATTTTAAGTTCTGCACTATATTATCCGCCCTCCCTTATGAGCCCCTCCCAAGGATGGGTGTCCGCCTGTCGAGTGGTGTAGTGGCTAACTAGCATGCCTCTGGGGCGGAGGGTCTCTGGTTCGACTCCCCGGTCATGCAAAACTTTTTGCTTTTTGGTCAAAGTCAACAACTTTAGACTTTTTGAAAGTTTCGAAGTCGAAAAGGTCGTTCTCTTAATTTTTAAATTTATGAAACTGATTGCAAAGTGGTGGCGGGAGTGTCAGTGCTCTTGCGGATAGGGCACTAAAAAAATTCACTTCTATTTTTTCGTAAGGCAGGCCTAGACACAGTCAATAATAAAGAAAATTTTAAAAAATCTAAATTTCGGACTTCGTAACTTTGAAAAAGTCTAAAGTTGTTGACTTTGACCAAAAAGCAAAAAGTTTTGCATGACCGGGGAGTCGAACCAGAGGCCCTCCGCCCTAGAGGCATGCTAGTTAGCCACTACACCACTCGACAGGCGGACACCCCTCCTTGGGAGGGGCTCATAAGGGAGGGCGGATAATATAGTGCAGAACTTAAAATGCTCATAACTATTTTGTATTAAGCGTTTAGCAAATTCTGATTGCAGTTTCGGAATCCCCGTCGCCGACTCTATCAGATCCATATTTTTGCTAAGCGGTTTGCTGGGTTTTTTATTTGCACTTCCCTAGTAAGTGGAATTTGTACAATAAATTTGGTTGCTAAATAACCCATCAAAATCACCGAAAGTTTAAAATTTGTCGAAACAAACGATTTTCAAAAGTTTCGCAATTTTTTTGGCGGACAGAAAATTGGGCTGGAGTTCCATGTTTGCTCGAAAATCTATAAAGCATAAAATCTGAAACTTACTTTTTAACCAAAAACAAAAAAAACCAAAAACTTCTAAGAATTTTTCCTCGTTTAGCAGTCCCCCCATTAATCCTTCAAATCGACCAAAAACAGCGAATTGGCTGAAATATACGATTTTAACAAATTTCGCGCTACTTCCCGAAACCCAAAATTGGTTTTTCTGTTTCAATGGTCTTTTAAAATGGTCCTAAAATATGAATTTTAATGCACGTTATCTGCGGATTTTTCTAGTCACCCCGGCACGCAGCGCGCCCCGCTCGCTCCAAGCGTGCGCGTTGCGTTGCGGCCAAGGCAAGGTATTCTATGAATTTCTTCC
>CATQJA010000851.1:0-18560 GCA_958295435.1 Mesorhabditis spiculigera
AACTCGTTTGATTAATATCAGTTGGAAAAAATTTCTTAAGGTAAAGAAAGCCCACCAAAGATGTTCACTGAATGTTTACGGTAGGAATGGTATTATTCAAATCTCAAATCTAATTTGCATCCGCCTAATCAAATCTGCCGGTTTGATTTGAATAAGGTTTCAGCACTTGAAATCAAATCGATTTGATTGGACTTTCGAGGTTTGAGTTCAAATCTAAAGATTAGAACGAGGATTTGAAAGGAGTCGAAAAAATCAATAGCTCATTACGCTGATGCTAATTGTATGATGGTATGCATAATCAAGGCCATTTCCGGTTCGCGGCAGCTCGGCCATAGCGATTTTGTTATGTTTTGCATGCCGGTATCTCAATAAGATTTGATTAAGGACCGGAAGCTTAATCAAATCCTCGAGATTTGATTTGAACTCGTCCACGGGATTTCAAATCAAATCCGCCGATTTGAAATTGAAATTTTTGCCTTCAAATATTCAGATTTGAGCTCTCAGATTTGATTCAAGATTTGATTTGAATAACCCCATCACTAGTTTACGGTGTCTAATTCCACGGAAACCTCATGTAAAATGAAAATAAAGGGTTCTTTGTCATAATTCAAGAACTACTAGAGCTATGCAGTTACAGGTCCGGATTGGTGTTACTCATGGTCTGATATACTGCTCGTCCATGCCAGATGGCTAGGTGGTTTTGGGGCACCCTGTATAGCAGGCCATTTTCAAAAAATCAGAAAGGCACAAAAATGGCTTTTTCTCAAAGCATGGAGAATTAGCTTTAAAGTTGCTTGCTAGCTATATAAGCTCAAGAAAGTCGTTATATTTCTATAGTTTGACGATGATACCTTGGGCAACACCGATGGTACTCCCACGGCCACGGCGACACTCCAGTGCGAAGCAGCTGGGTGGTCATTTACCGCAAATGGCGCGACCGCCGTCATCAGCAAAGTCGGCTGCTTCAGAGGATGAGCTTACTAGCTAGAAAAAACTTGCCTGCTTTGTGATACGTGTCAGCCCTCAAAATTGTTGGGTGAAAATTGTGAATTGCATATAATTGTATTAATATTTATCCATTACGAAACTTTGCGTCCCATTCCTTGAACTGTCTTTACTATAATTGGATGTTTTCTGGGACACAAGGAAAAGGGTTTACGATGAACGAAACTCCGAAATAAATCCCAGATTTTGGCTTGCATTTACGCCTAGAAAAATGGATGTAAAACGGACAGAACATTATCGAAAAAGGCAGAGAGTGATAGAGGAACAGATACAGGGGAAGAGAGACAGAGACAGTGACAGAGAGAGAGCGATAGAGAGAGAGAGAGAGAGAGAGAGGCAGAGTGAGAGAACCATACTATTTCCTACTTTAGCGGCTTGGCGAACTCAGGTACGCCCCGAAACAAGCTGCGCATTAGAAAGAGTCTAGGCATCAAAAATTGTCCCTTGAACTTGCCGCTCATCCTGCACTGTCCGCTATGGATCCCGACCAGGGAGGGTAAGGTGGGCCCCCTGGGCACGGTGCCCCGAAATCGGCCGGGGCCCAAAAATTTCATAAGGGGGGACCCTTATGATTTTTATTTTCTCAAAAATTTTGCTGCCTGCGGCGCTATTTTTTTCACGTTTTTACTGCTATTTATAGAGCTATGTAGCCTTTTTCCAAAATTTTTCGCCTGCGGCGCTGTTTTTTCGTTAATTTTTTGAGTTTTTTGGAAAAAAATTTTCGGGCCCCCCCCCCGAAATTTTTTTCTGGCTACGTCCCTGATTCCGACCCTCAACGAAACTATCGGCGTGCTTTGGTAGGGCGTGCGGGCAACCTGATTGCGCCTCTGGGAGTGGACGGTAGGTTCGAGTTTTTAGGGAAGAAATGGTTATGGGCACTGTTCACCTGCTGCCTCGAACCAGATGGTGAACTTTTCTATCGAATGAGCTCTTTAACTGAAAACTGTCGGAAACCGATAAATTTGACGAGATGGTATGGCCTGTAATTTTTGTATGGGACCTGGCGCAAAACTGCGTACTTTGCACACCTGTAAACAGCGGCCCAGTAGCACCACCCATGTCTTAATGAAATATACGATTCAAATCAGAAAAAAATTCTCTATAAGGTAAGATATGCGCGATACATTAGAACAGTCAAACAAAAAGGGATGGCCAATACTTAAATACTTCATAACCTTGGAATCCGACTTATTTTGCAGATTTGGAAATCGGATTCGAAATCAGCAAAAAATTTTACACGAGATAGACCTGGTCCCGAACCGAATTTCCATCCTGGACAAAAACATTTTACTGTAAGCAGCATAGGTTTTTTCTTTCAGCTTTTGCCTTATTGCAGCTGTCTGGAAATGTGAAAAGTAAAGCGGCGATGGTCCAACCACCTCATGTTCCCAATACAAACAGCTATATATAGCCAATGGTCAATACTTAAGAGTGTGACTTTCTGTTTTTACAACACTATCTGATAAAGATGTTGAAATCACGCCGACATGATCAAATTTTTGGGTTTCTAATTTTCTCTTGGCTTCCCAGACGCAAAGTTGGCTTCAAACTATCATTTCGCGTGGCTCGGGAGTTCAGGTTGATCCTTCAAATTGTTTTCCGGGCCTCATATGCCTGTGTATCCCGCCCACCGACCGTCACCCCGGCTTCCGCTCCATTTACGAGCATTGTCAAGAGGTAATCGTTGTGTTACTTAAAAGCACATTCCGCGCTCGTTAAAAAATCCAGTTCGGCGGCAAGAATTCGCCTGTCCGGCGGCTGCGACCTCCGACCCTTCAAAGCTCCTCGCCTCCGCTCCATCACCCCTCTCTCCCATGGCCGAGTGGTCTAAAGCGCTTGCGCCAGGCGAGAGTCCCGGGTTCGCTTTTGCCCGACTTTAAGCACCCACCGTAAACCCGCATTCTAAAACACAATTTGCCTAAGATCATATATAAGTTGGTAGATAAGTCCTGTCACAATTTTTTTAAATCACCCTATATAGCCGCAGACATGGCCGATTTTAACTTTTGATACCTGATTTGATAGGTATTGGGCTGCTCTATACTGGGAGCTGCCGCACAAGGTCGAAAAGTTACAGGACGCCGAGTTACAGCACCGAGAATTTTTTAATAAAATCTTGAGAAAGCTATTTAGCGTGCTATCTCTGCATAGAGCAATTTGAATACGATACCGTTAACGACAATCGATAGCTCTCGAGGAGTAGATATCGATAGACCTTGAGATCATCAAAATTGGACACCGGATGACCGAGATACCGGTCCTTGAAATTTGGTTGATTTCTTAGAACTTTTCCCGAAATCCCATACATTTTACGCATCTGTGACAAATCTTGCCAGTTGGCTTTTGAGCGCCCGGAGAAGATTTTGTCTAAATGTATGGGAATTCGGAAAAAGTTCTAAGAAATGGACCAAATTTGAAGGGCCCGTATCTCGGCCATCCGGTATTCGATTTTGATGATCTCAACATCTATCGATATCTACTCCTCGAGAGCTATCGATTGGCGTTAATGGTATCGTATTCAAATAGATCTATGCAGAGATAGCATGCTAAATAGCTTTTTCAAGATGTTATGAAAAACTTCCCGGTGCTGTAACTCGACGGCGAGCCACTTTGGGGTCCAAAGCGGGTTTTGCCGAAGTAGCGCGTCCCAAGATCTATCAAATCATGTATCGAAAGTGAAAATCCGACGTTCCTGCGGCTTTCTAGAGCGCTTTCAAAAAATTGTGACAGGACTTATCTACCAACCTGATAGATCATTCAAACGAGAGTGGAGTGTTCCTATAATCTGCGCTGGCCTAGCATCCTTCAGAATTTTCAGAGATAAAGTAAACTGGGCGGACCTTTTTATACAACGGAGCGACAGTCGTCATCAATATAATTGGATGTTTTGCGGGGGCACAAGAATAACCCGATTTATAAATTAATCAAATTCCGAAATACATATCAAAAATTGCTTACTGTTCAAGGAGTCTAATTGATGAAAAAGGTAACGTGCATGAACGAAAAAGGAGAGATAGAAGAGAGAAGATAAGTGAAGAGAAGAGAAGTGAAGAGATAGAGAGAGAGCGAGAGATGGGGAGAGAGAGAGTGAGAGAAAGAGAGACAGAGAGAGAGACATAGAGAAAGCGACTCAGAGGGAGAGAGGCCGAGACAGAAAGGAAGCTAGCAAGATAGAGGCGGTAAGAGTAACAGAGCGAGTGAGAGCGGGAGCGAGCGAAAGAGGCAGAGCCAGAAAGAGAGCGACCGAGAGATAATACTAGAGACCCGTAACATTTCCTACCGCAATCCGAAAAAATCACGAAATTCTCGAAACAGGCTTCACCTGAGCAAGAGCTTAAGCATCAAAAGTTGTCCTTTGAACTTGCCGCACCGCCTGCACTTTCAGCCATGGATCTCGACCCTCAACGAAACTAGCGGCGTGTTTTGGTATAGGGCGAGGGCGAGGGCAGCCTGATTGCGCGCCTGGGAATGGACGGTAAGTTCGAGTTTTTCTGGGAAGAAATGGTTATGGGCTCTGCTCACCTGCTGCCTCGAACCAGATACGAGATCCTGGAAAAAGCCGTTTAACCGCGAGGATTCGGCGATCTATCGAACAGTATCCCTCAGTAAAAGCCAGCAAATTCATCTGAATTTCTAAAGCTTGAGCTTAACTCTGCGGTCCCTGATCTTATATTCCGGCTTCTATTATGCGATATATTCGAACCTTACTGGCGCTGTCGATATTCCTGATTTCACTAGAAGCTTGTATACGAATGCAAAATCCTAGCACGACGACAAGCAGGCCCAGAACTACCACAACGACCACGCCAAGCACAAAGACAACGACAACAGCGGCTCCTGGTTCATTTAGAAAAATAATATTATTAAAAGTCCTATTTTTTAGTCTGCAACTGCCCCACACCCCCTACCGTTGATAGAACGAGCGAGGGTGCCGTTACCTTTAGTAGCATTTTTGTGAAGTGAGCACTTTCACCACTTGTTATTCACCTTTGTGCCTTTTTTAGTGCCGACTGCTCGCGCACATACACTTGTACACGTGGTGCGGCGCAGGCAGAGATTTCTGTGAGTTTTTAGCTGCGTCTCTTTATTTCACCTTCCATCACTCACATGCTCTCTCTCTCTCTCTCTCGTTCGCTCACTCCCACTCTCTCTCTACCTCACTCTCTCACTCTCGCTCGCTCTCAATGACCCACTGACTCTCTTTATCTCGCTCACTCATTCTCTCGCCCTCACGCTTTTTCGCACGCTTTCTCTCATTCTCTTCCGCGCTCTCTAGCTCTCTCTCCCTCCACCTCTCTCTCGCTCTCTTTCTCTATCTCCCTCTCTACTCCCTCCCATTCCAGTTTAACCTCGAGACGGCTGGAACGGTCACTTCCACCTCTAACAGCGTCTCCGCCACGCTCCAATGTACTGCGATGGGATGGACATTCACCCATAACAGCGCCACACGAGTTATTACGACAATCGCATGTGCTAATGGCTCGTGAGAGCTGGTTCAGTTAAAATGTTTCAGTGTATATGCTATAAAACATTTTATAAAACATAAAATATGGTAAAATTCCGTTTATTACTTCTCGAGAACATCACCGAGCAGCAGGGGGCACACCAACGAGCTGCCACCATCGACACGAATGCTTTGGCCAATGATGTAACGGGATTGCACGCTAAAAAGAATTTTCAATGCTTTGGAATACCATGTTTTCGCTGCCTATAATTAATGCGCGCTTCTCGGAAATCTACTTGCCTATCGCACAAAAATGCGGTGATGTGTGCGATGTCTTCCGGCTCTCCATAGAATCCCACGGGGATCAGGTCGAAGCGACTAGTCATTGACTTTACCATCTAAATGGTACTTTAATTAAAATTTTATATAATATTGCTATTTATTACAACACGACGAGATATCTAGATGATGGGTTAATGTCATAATGCCGATTTACATAATGCCGATTTTCATAATGCCGATTATTATAATGCCGATTTTTCATAATGCCGATTTTCATAATGCCGATTTTTCATAATGCCGATTTTCATAATGCCGATTTTCATAATGCCGATTTTACAGAATGCCGATTTTACAGAATGCCGATTTTCATAATGCCGATTTTCATAATGCCGATTTTCATAATGCCGATTTTCATAATGCCGATTATTATAATGCCGATTCTCATAATGCCGATTTTCATAATGCCGATTTTCATAATGCCGATTTTCATAATGCCGATTTTCATAATGCCGATTTTACATAGGGCTGATTTTGCATTAAAATCCCGATTTACCCCAGACCGCGATAAATGAACATTCTTCAACCGTCGAAATTATTTAATAATTTTTCGACATTTTTTAACTAATACCGTCATCATAATACTGTAGTTTAACGGGGACTTGCAGATTCTTGAGATCTGCGGGATTGGCCGGGTAATCCTGAACTCGAGCTCTTTGTCCGACTTGTTCCAGGCTTTGGATAGTAGGGCGAATGACGCTGTCGTCATGGTGAGCCAGGACGGGTGCGACGAGAGCGCCAACAGATTGCCCGTAATCGGAAGTCACCATCTCCCGAACACGGTTCCGTGCCTTGGTATGCGCGTTCTAAACGTTTGCGGCTGAATCTGGAGGTTTGAATTATGAGAATTATGAGAATAGAAAATTATGAGAATCGGCATTATAATAATCGGGATCATGAGAATCGGGATTATAATACTCGGCATTATGAGAATCGGCATTATAATACTCGGCATTATGAAAATCGGCATTATGAAAATCGGCATTATAATAATCGGCATTATGAAAATCGGCATTATGAAAATCGGCATTATGAAAATCGGCATTCTGTAAAATCGGCATTCTGTAAAATCGGCATTATGAAAATCGGCATTATGAAAATCGGCATTATGAAAAATCGGCATTATGAAAATCGGCATTATGAAAAATCGGCATTATAATAATCGGCATTATGAAAATCGGCATTATGAAAATCGGCATTATGAAGGTAATTCAGCATTAGATATCTAGATGATTATTAAGACGCCAACATACCTGGTCCATCACTTCCTTCGTGACGCCCTGCTTCTCCACCAGCTTTGAGGTGACGCCACCAGGCCTAAAAATTTCTGATCAACAGAAAAATTGCAAAACTTTACTTGACGCCGTTGACGCGAATGCCCTTTTTGATCAGCTCCAGGGCCAGGCTTCTCGTCAGCGCGTCTAGGGCCATTTTTGACATACCGTAGTAGGCGTAAGGCACCTGAATGGATCCTAGATCCATACGACATTCAAGATATACCCCTTGAATTTCGGAGCCCAGGATCGAGCTCATGTTCACGATTGCGCCCTTCGTTTTCTCGAGGTGCGGTGTGGCTTCACGGCATAAATACACGACGCTAAAATTGCGAGTTTATGTCTTAATAACTATTTTTTTATTTACCATATTTAATTGCTTGAATTTAAATGGGTTTTAATTAACAAAACTTCAGAGAAATTGGTGTACTTACCACCTGACGTTGATCTGAAAGATGTAGTCGTAGCTGGCCAGGTCCTGCGCCAATACGCCGGGCAACTTTCCGCTCATGTCGACGTCGAGAACGCCGGCGTTGTTAATCTACAGAATACAAGAGTCAAATCTTACTATGAGGTATAGAAACTTACGAGATAATCTAGTTTTCCGAAATGGGAAACGGTTTCCGAGACGAGTTTGCTCATAAAGGATTCCTCGGTCAGGTTTCCGACGAGGGAGAGGATGGACTTTTCGGAGGCTCCGACGGCCACGCATTCTTTTTTCGCTTCCTAAGCGAAAAAAATTACAGAATAGTAGAAGAATCCCTA
This sequence comes from Mesorhabditis spiculigera, assembly GCA_958295435.1. Classification (NCBI taxonomy): domain Eukaryota; kingdom Metazoa; phylum Nematoda; class Chromadorea; order Rhabditida; family Rhabditidae; genus Mesorhabditis; species Mesorhabditis spiculigera. The sequence continues at coordinate 7,828 of CATQJA010000851.1, forward strand.
CCGGAATCAAAATAGCATGTCACTTTAACTTACCTCTAGGGCAGCGGCACTCCTGCCGGTAATTGCCACCTTTGCGCCACGAGCCGCAAAGTGGACGGCGATCCCGCGACCGATGCCGTTGCTCGAGCCTGATGATTCAACAAGGTAAAAGTTATGGTGGTCGTCAACCTGTGATGAGCACCACCTTTCCTTCGAATTGTTTCGCCATCGCTAATTTTAAGACGTCTAAAAGGGACGTAAAGTGTTTTTGTAAGTTTATTTTTAAGTGTCATAAAATGGGAGCCTTCCAAAGTGTATTTTTAGCGGGAACAATATTTCTCGGGAATTCGAGCAATTAGCACGATTTCGAGCAGTTCAATCTCCTTACAACCACTGAGCAGCAACGTAAAAAGCATAAACCGAACCGTCTTTCGCATTTTTTGCTTCATGCGGTTTTGAAAAAAATTGTGTTAATAAAGCTTTACTTTATCCCCACCCAAATTTCGCTATAACCTTTTTATTTTACATTATTTTGAGCTGGAATTAAAATTCTTAGTCTATTTTTTTAATGTTCTAACGAATGGCTGAGCGAAAATCCCGACAAACTAACGGTAATGCCGCCGAAAAATTTTGGACCCCCGTGCCCAACATTTTTTGGGGGGATGGGGGGGCGCGTTCTATTAAAAGGGAATAAGAGTTAAAAACCAGAGGATTCTAGAGAAGCATTATAATAAAATAAAAACCAGACCCAAACTCAAAGGCCTGATATGAAAATAACCGCCTCAAATGTAGAGCCATCGACGGTCCTTATATCCATCTGGTTGGCTCGGCCCGAAATCACTCCCCTCCGGGAGGCTGGGATGACAATAGCTGTGGGAAGTGTGCGAGGTCAAAAGTTCGGCGCAAGATAGCAAAATAAGGACCAAAGGGGGCGCCCGCCCGCCGCTCTCCCACGTGTATGATTTGTGCGTGTGGAGAGAAATAGTTCGAGATATGGATGCTGCTAGGGAATTGAAGAGATATTAGGCAGGCAGCGAGCAGAAACAACAGTTCCCCGATTGCACAACGTCCTGAAAGAAGATCATCCCTGCAGACGGTTGCATTCTAGCTTAGAATAGAGTTTTCGAGCAAGCAACTGGTACAGTATTGGTGAATATTGCGTAATGGATAGCAAAAGGTGCAAAACCTAGTGCTTCATTTTTGTGTTTGTGATTAGTTAGTAAAATTTGGACAGCTTCTATACATAAAAAGATTCGTTATTACCATCGACTTTCACATGCCGCATCGAGCATCACGATATATCAGGTTGGAAGGTAAGTCCTGTCGCCGAGATTTTGGAAGGCTGGCTAAAATCGTAGTTAGCTCCATTCTGCACATGCAATATGTCATTTTGTAGCTCTCGGCCTGAACCGTTTCGGGAGGTGGGTCCTAGCCCGCCAAAATCCAGGAGCACCGAGATACGGGCCCAAGAAGTTTCTGGAAAAATTGAGCAAAAGCGTTTTTGCAAGTTATCTATGCATAGAGTGGTTTGCATACGATACCGTTGACGCCAATCGATAGCACTCGAGGAGTAGATATCGATAGATGTTGAGATCATCAAAATTGGACACTGGACGGCCGAGATATGGGCCTTTGAAATTTGGACCATTTCTTAGAACTTTTCTCGAAATCCCATACATTTCGCTGGATTTGACCGGCAGGTGCCGAAAATTGCCGCTTTATTTTTGGACGCGCCGAGTGGATTTTGACCAAATGTATGGGATTTCGAGAAAAGTTCTAAGAAATGGTCCAAATTTCAAAGGCCCATATCTCGGCCGTCCAGTGTCCAATTTTGATGATCTCAACATCTATCGATATCTACTCCTCGAGTGCTATCGATTGGCGTCAACGGTATCGTATGCAAACCACTCTATGCATAGATAACTTGCAAAAACGCTTTTGCTCAATTTTTCCAGAAACTTCTTGGGCCCGTATCTCGGTGCTCCTGGATTTTGGCGGGCTAGGACCCACCTCCCGAAACGGTTCAGGCCGAGAGCTACAAAAATGACATATTGCATGTGCAGAATGGAGCTAACTACGATTTTAGCCAGCCTTCCAAAATCTCGGCGACAGGACTTACCTTCCAACCTGATAGGTAAGATTAAAGGAAGGATGTATGCACATATTCACGATAATTGATCCATAGCGAATAGCGTGTGAAAAAGTATTGCAATAGGTTGTTTACTTCTTCTCAAGCACATCTCCGAGCAATAGGGGGCACACCAGCGAGCTGCCACCATCAACGCGGATGCTCTGGCCGATGATGTACCGCGATTGGACGCTGAAAGACAAACATTACGAAAATTATGGTGTATCTCTCTCTGTCTGTTTTTTCACTGTCTCCGTTCTGTTTTGCTCTCTGACAAAATTAACACATACCTATCGCTCAAAAATCCAGTGATGTGGGCGATGTCTTCCGGTTTCCCGAAGAACCCGACCGGGATCATTTCAAAGCGGCTGGATAGGGCGTTTTCTACCTGGAATTGTTCCATGTTGACAATTAATAGATTTAATCAATTATGATAGGCTATTCCAAGAAGCTGAATTCTTTAAAAGCCAGGCCCAAAAATAGCATGCTTACCTGATCCATCACTTCGCGGGTTGCACCTTGCCTTTCCATAATTTTTGACGTCACTGCACCAGGCCGTAAATTAGAATTTTTGCTTCTAAAAAACCTTGTGTGTTTCTTACTTGACTCCATTGACCCGAATTCCCTTCCGGATCAGCTCGAGGGCCAGGCTTTTTGTCAGCGAGTCGAGGGCCGATTTGGACATTCCGTAGTAGGGGAAATTTGCCTGAAACCTGACTTGATTCTCCAAAATAATAGTAGCTAACCGATTGAATATCAGAAGCGACAATGGAGCTAATGTTGACAATTGCCCCCTTGGTTTTCTCAAGATGCGGAGTGGCTTCTCGACAGAGATGGACAACGCTAAAAACGGGCTTTTCAGGTTATAGTTTTATGTATGTTTAGCATACCTAAACTTGTTGATTCGCTTGCATTTCATTTGCGAAAAATTCCAGAGCATTCACTTACCATCGCACATTAATTTGGAAGATGTAGTCGTAACTGTCGAGGCCCTGCGTCAATACTCCAGGCTGCTTTCCGCTCATTTCCTTGTCCGTCACACCGGCGTTATTCACCTTAAGACCAGTAGATTTTATAAGTTAAGAATTACCAGGACGTCCAGCTGCCCGAAATGCACCACAGTATCGTTGACGAGTTTTGACATGAATGGCTCTTCGGTTAGGTTTCCGGCAATGGAAAGGATATTGGCTTCCGAAGCTCCGGCTGCGACGCATTCTTTCTTGGCGTCCTAAATACATATGGATTTCATCGTTTCCAAAACATTCAAATAGAATCTGTTAATGCTTTTTTAGCGCTGCAAAATCGTAATTACTCTGAACCACCTCCAAGGCTTCAGCACTCCTTCCCGTGAGCGTCACCTTCGCTCCACGAGCGGCAAAGTGCACTGCGATACCCCGGCCGATACCATTGCTCGATCCGGTGATGAGGACAACTTTGCCTTCGAATTGTTTGGCCATTTTCCGTAGCCAATCTAAGTTATTTTCCTAAAAAGTAGAAGTAATAACAGCAATAAAAATTTTTTGATGATAGCTGCCGTATTACATGTGATTTGCAAATGGGTTGTACTAAGAAAAAAGGAGTCAAAATCGTGCATGCACAGTAGCCGAATGAAAGGCCAAGGCGATGGACGCCCGTCCTATACTCGCTGGGTCCAGACCGGCGAGGCCACTCTCCCGACCAGGATGACATTGAGTTGTGGGGAGTGTGTATGGCCAAAAATCCGGTACAAAACGGCACAAGAGCAGCGTGGCTCCGCACACCAAGAAAGCAATTTCCCCCGGTCGGGGCTTCGCTTTTTGCGTTTCTAGTTTCTAGTCTCGGTGCGGGTTCTCGGGGAGAAGGAAAGGGAAGAAGAGATTCCGAAGTGAGAAGGATAGATAGAGATAGAGAAAGAGAGAGAGAGAGAAAGAGCGAAAGAGAGAGCGAGTGAGAGAGCCTAAGAAAGAAAGAGAACGAGGGTCACAAACAGACAGAGAAGCGAAGGAAAACTAAAATAACGAAAAAGCAAAAAACGATGGGAAAGACTCGAGGGGAGCAAATTCTCGTCGACTTGGACGGAGGTGTAAAAAAATATTGAGATTTCTGTGCTGATATATGTGTCGTTGGATCAACAACAGTCTTAGTCACAATTTAGTTTTGCCGAGAACTCAAAAAAAGCACTCATTGTTAGGATTATTGACAAAACTGGGAATGAGTTTAGAGTCCAGAAATCCAGAAATGTCCTCACAAATTTTGAACAATAGGCATCCCGGCACGTGCGCGCGCTATTTAAATGGCTCGGCGCAGGGCTGGCTGTTCAAAAATTTACAACAAATTGGCATAAACGCCGAAAAGGGACGTCCGATAAGTGTTTCGCACAACCATTTCTAGCCGTTGCAGAACAAGCCAAAATTACTGTAATTACTGAACATGGAACAACAACTGCGGAATAATTGAACCAGTTTTTCCTTGTTGTTGGAGGATTTTGCGCTGCTACTCTCTAAATTACTACGTTGGAAAATTTGTTTTTTAAATGCGATCATTTAAGCGCATTTAATAGATCTTTATTGATTAAAAACAAGAATTGACGTCCTTATTGGTCCGTTTCGAGCTTCTGAACAGACGATATCTCTTCTCCCAGCATCATCGGGCAAACCAACGAGGTTCCCCCATCCACGCGAATGCTCTGGCCGATGATGTAGCGGGATTGCTCGCTAAAAATTATTTTATACAAATTTCCTGGTTAATTTTTCCGAATTTTCTGCCGTTTTCTGATCAGACTTTAGTCGGTTGCCTCGCCGATTCAAAAGCTTATCGTGGCCGAACGAGGCAAACAAGCAAAAATTCGACTGATGCTTCTCATTCCGCAGGTAAAAAGTGCAAATCGGTCTCGTGGTTACGTACCTATCACAGAGGAAGGCGGTGAGATGGGCGATATCCTCTGGTTTCCCGTAGAATCCAGCCGGGATTAGTGCGAAGCTGCTTGACATTTTCTTTTTCTAACTAAAAAATGGTTGGCTCGCCTTTAAAAAAATATCGCCTTTTCATTAAATCCTACCTTATATAATTTTGGAGTGTATCTCTGTGTGTGTGTGTGTGTCCGGCGCCAGGGAGGGCTACTTTGCATAATTCCAAAAAATACAAATTTTCTCATTCTTGCAAGTTACACGCGCGGGTGTGGTCGGAGGAAGGGAGGGGTCCGAAGGACCCAAGCTATCGGAAAGTCAAATTTCTCATGCAAAGGCCGCATTCCAGCGCCCAAGGCCCGCGAAGCGGGTTTTGGGCGCTGGTCACAAATAATTTTTACGTTTGCTTAACAGAGCTAGCATGATTTTAGGGTCTTCTAACTCATAGCTGAAGTTAAAGGATTTTATAGGGTATACGGTCTCTCTGCTTTGGTGCAGATTTCATGCTGGATTGATGAATTTCAGAATTGGTAAGAATCCTTCTAACCTGCTGCAAAATTTCATCTGTAGCTCCTTGCTTTTGCATGATGTTCGAGCTGATCGCCCCGGGCCTGAAAATCCTTATTGCCTTACGTTTTGTCTTACTTGATCCCATTGACCCGAATACCCTTTCGAATCAGCTCAAGTGCCAAGCTTCTCGTCAGCGAATCCAGTGCCGATTTTGACATCCCATAGTAGGGGAAGGCTATCTAAAATATGCAACTTCAGAGAAATCCGATAGTTTCCAATTTACAGCCTGAATTTCCGATGCGGCAATCGAGCTCATGTTGACGATTGCTCCCTTCGTTTTCTCGAGGTGGGGCGTGGCTTCACGGGATAGAAAAACGACGCTAAATCACGACCACACCTTGCTTTCAATATTTTATTTAACTAAAAACGTCGTTTGTTTGGTATTAATTATCAAGCATTTTAATGTATTTACCTACCATCGCACGTTAATCAGAAAGATATAGTCGTAGCTCTGCATATCCTGAGTCAAGAAGCCAGGCTTCTTGTTGCACATGTCCTCATCAGTAACACCAGCGTTATTGATCTGGAGTTTAAAATTTAAAACTACCCGTAATTAAGATACCAGGAAATCCAGCTTTCCGAATTTTTCTACAGTATCGTGCACCAGTTTGGTCATAAATTCCTCTTCGGCCAAATTTCCGACCAGCGCGAGGATGTCGTTTTCCGGGGCGCCAGCTGCCACACATTCTTTCCTGGTTTCCTAAACAGCCCCTATATGGTATTTTAAGGTTTGAATAGGTATTAATCTTCGTTTTATATGATTTAACATACATACAAGGCGGCTTCACTTCTTCCGGTGATCGTCACCTTCGCTCCTCGGGCGGCAAAATGGACCGCGATCCCGCGGCCGATGCCGTTGCTCGAACCTGGTGGACATAATTTTTAGCATACTAAGTAGTATCATTAATCTGTTATCAACTACAAAATACGCCCATTAACAGGTTCTAAATACCTATCGTAATCGATTATCCCTACCTGTAATCAAAGCCACCTTCCCTTCAAATTGCTTGACCATCGTGAAGTATTTTTTTTCTAAAAACGAGGCATAACAATTAGCCATAATTTTGTTTAGAAAATTAAGATATATCGAACATCATGGTCAGGTGAAGGTATAAAAATCAATTATCATCAATCAACTATTATCCCTGACGGTTTCTTGTGGTGCATGAACCGTTATATACCCTACGCGGAGCCCGGATTTCCGATGCTACCCACACCAAGGTCAAACCACCCAAAAACTGTCAGTGAAAAGCAGCCAAGCGGAAAGTTGAAATGGAGATGTGGCCACCTTGGGAATAGTGAAGCCCAGTTTATCAAATCGACCCGCCATGTGGCCAGCCGCCGCCTCGATTCTACGGCTTTATTGTCGGCTGAAAAATCGCCAGGGACATAACGTGATAACGCGGACAAATTTGCACAAAATGGCAGAAAACGGTCTGTGTCTCGTTACATCATCAAATTAAGGTTTATGGCTTGCCTTTGCATCATCATAGTCAGCACAAGATGATCATGGAAACACCTTACATCACGAAAGGGGCGAATTTTCTTCAGTTTCTCGTACCGGAAACCCAAATATTTAGATTTTTTTGGTGTCCGATCGTGGGCTGTAGTTTCGAATAAACTTGTTCTACATCCACACGACCCCAATTTTTTCATCACAGCAACCAGAATTTTTGAATGTTGTTGGGGCCTGGGTTGTAGGATGTAGTCGCGAGCAGAATAGTTTTGTCGAGCTCAAAGAATTTTTACGACGCGTACTGGTTCGCATACTATTTTTTGTTGTTTACCTGACCTTTTTTTATGCTGCATATCATGGTTTTGATAGTTGCATTGTATGATTATCCATCGCCCTTGTACCTTTCAAAACAATATGAGCAGCATATGAGCTGGAGAGGCGCTACCAAGCGCGAGAATCGACCCCTATCAAGGCCTAGGTGTTGACAGGGTGACCCGCTGAAAACAGGACGAACGTCTCGATTTTGCACTCCCAGGTGCTTTTAGACAGTTCAATCAGAAACCAGGTTTTATGCGACAACTTTGTTTAAGGTCGAAGCTTTTCAAAATTTCAATAAATGCAGTCATCAATGACAATTGTCGGCGCCCGTTTTCTCAAAATTAGCATCTTTCGTTCAGCGATTGTATAAGATATTGACGAAATCACGGTTCCAACTGCCAATATTGCCAATTGGACATACAAGCTTGCAACGCTGCCGTAGAACATGCAAATCGCGGTGAACAGGGCCTGAAACCACGATTTTCTTTGGTCATTTTTAATGTCAAAAGTTTGTGCAAATTTAGAAACGGCTAACCTACATGCCAAAATTTACTCAACGCAAATGCCGGTCCTGTTCTTCCATGATACCGTACGGAAATTAGGGCATAAATTTGAGTATTGACACAGCAGTCGCTGAATCCGAGCAAGACACCGCAAATTAGGGCTATGGTTATGCTAAATAAGGGCAATTGTGGTGCTATTTTACGAAGTGATGCCCACCTAGGCGAGCCGAAGATCGGCTTATCATACGTTTTCTCCGAAGGAAACAGCGCCTGGTAGATTTCAGGCTACTAGACTATAGCAAATAAGGCTAGCGGCGGTCCCCATCCACATCGTGTACCATCTACCGACTCGAGAGGACCATTTTCCGAGGAGGGCGAAGAGTAGACCGCCTAAAATCTCGAATTTTAGGAGAAGAGCAGGCGAAAGAGTGATTTAGAGAGCGAGAAAACGGAAGAGCCGGAGAGAAAGAGAGAGAGAGAGAGAGAGAGAGAGAGAGAGGCGTGAGAGAGAAAGAGAGCTCACCGGACAGTTGCCCAACACCAGTTGCAATGCTATTATACGCCATCAACTGATTCGTATTAATCGTAAGCTGCTTTTGTAAGGACAAAGCAGTGGAGTAGACACCGCTAAAGAACGAATTCTCGATTCCAGTAAAAGCCGATGGAATTGCGATCAGCCATTGGTCCACAGTACCCAGCATCCGGACGGTTTTCACTAAAAATTTCGGCTTGGTATCGGAGTGTCGTATAAATTCAATGTAAACGTGCTTCAGGCCAGAACTCACTTAATTCCATCCGGTGGCTGACTGCTGCTGCCTTCTTGCCGGTCGATTTCTGCTGGAGAAGTCCGAGAACGACGACACCAACGAGGGCAACGGCCGCGAAAGTTCCGTACAGGATCCTAGTCGTGCTCATCGAGATGTTTTTGTCTGGTTTTTGGCCGAAAACAACGAGTAGGTAGATGCCGCCGAGTACCATACTGCAAGATGCCAATTATGATGGCTTGAGAGACGCTGGTATCAAGGTATCAACCTTTTTGGCCCCGCGCCAACCGATTACGCAATGAAAAGTTGTGAAGTGGCTTCAACCAACCACGACATGTAGAGCATCCAGAAAACATTGCTATTCCTCGATATCGTCCTCTCATTACTGTTCTCGGCAACGTAAAGCCCCACCGACGTCCACAACACTAATTCTGGGTTCATTTTGTCTGGACTCTGGCTCACACCCTCCCATGAAGCCTTCGAAAGCCGCGGAAGCGTAAAGGTAGTAAGGGTTCAAGAACAGGAATCCTGCCATGTAGAGGACGTAGGGGAAACTGCCGAATATGATGGAGAGACGACGTCCTAAAAATCGGACTGATTCTTAAATGGATTGAGCTGAACAATCTGTATAATTTAACGTTAGAAACTGGCCTCCCTTGTCCATTTAAACGCCTAAATTAGACATTAACGTACCTAGAAAAGAAATTATCGGCGGTGCCAACAGATTCCCAACCAAAAATGTCGAATAGATGATTGTCTGACTAAATATTTAAGGGGTAAAGGGAGTGGAACCCCCTGACGATGAGCATTTTTTTGTGGCGACAAAATCTTACCTGTAGTATCCTGCATGTTTGGCTATCCTTGGGTCGGTCTCATGCCGATTTTCGAGTACAGTTTCGACAATAAAAGCTTGTGAAATAAAAGCAAAAAAGACGAGCATCATCCCGATGCCGAGTTGAATGATGTTTAGAAAACTTCGCTCTGGCCATTGCATTTTCTGAAAATGGAAAAGTATGGGGAATGGCGAGTAAAAATGGTGACACTTTAACGAGAGGGAGAGAGACCGATAGGGAAACAGAAAAAGAGAGGGAACGAGAGAGAGAGAGAGAGTGAGAGAGAGAGAGACAGTGAGACGTGAAGAAGGAAAAAGCTGCAAATGATAGCAAAATCGCTATTGAGAAACTTAAGCAATTTAGCAATTTTAAAGCACGATAAGCGCACCAAGGTTCAAATTACTAGAATCTAGCCAGAGGAGCTGTGTTTTTCAAAGCAGGGCAGCTCACAAAACCGGAAATCAGGGTTGGTTTCCCGCAATTGGCGCTGAAAAACGAGCTAAATATTGGGGAAGTGCCCAAAACAACAGGCAAAAATCCTCACTGGTAACCAAAAGTGAGTACTATTATTCTTACTGCGTTCGGCGGGACTTTTTTTGGTCTCTGGTGGCGGGTGCGGGCAAAAATGGACAAAGCGAGCCGCGCCTTATCTGACCGCCACCGGCATGCCGCTGTATGGCTGGCGGATTGCAGCAGCTGCACTGGAATTACAAGCGGTAGTAAATATTTGAAAAAGGACTGCCTTTGGCCTGGAAACATCGCTTTTATAAACCTTCGGAATAGAAAGATGAATCAGGGTCCGGGCTTTTGATAAACTCAAAACCTGAGGAATTCTTTGGAAAATAGAGCTCGGTATGATGTGGCGGAATTGTATGAAGCTTAAAGATGATGTATTTTTAATGAAAACATGATATTCTCGTATGAGTTCCGTTTTTCCAAGCAGCTTTTGATTCCGATTTTTGATTGTTTCGCAACTTATTTTTGGATCCGTTAACCAAAAATTTCTCCGGGTCGCCAAAATACCTCTAAAAAATTGGTATTCTTAAATAAATGCACTAATTTGATGACTAATTCATTATATCTTAAGTTTTATGTAAATAAAAGTAAGTTCGTGCCTATTTTTGCCTACTGTCCTATTGATTTGTTGGGCGTTGCAAGCAAAAACGTTTTACTGATCTCCAAACTTCATTGAGAAAAACGGCAAGCTAAACAAAAATGGGTTTTAGGGCTAATTTCCGTTTAGAATTTGGAGTCTGACCCAGTATGAACGGCAACTTTCCGCTACGCCACTTCCACC
>CATQJA010000852.1:0-23993 GCA_958295435.1 Mesorhabditis spiculigera
ATTACGAAATTCTGATTTCCACAGTCCAGCCAGAATTGGAAGTTGTCGAAAACCACGCCATATTGCGCCAAAACGGGTCTGAAAAATGAATTGAAACTAAATCCTAAATTTTCCTACCTTCGCTCGATAATCTCCCACAAGACGAGGCCTGTTGAGTAGATATCGCTTTGAAGGGTCGCCTAGAAAAGAAGTGGAGCTCAGTAATGTCCCTACTCTTCGTTTTCCGGAGGGTCCATTCATTTCCGGGCTTGCATATCGCATCGTTCCAGCACACGTCGCTGTTCTCGTTGAGTTATATTCCTTAACGCAACCAAAATCGGCGAGTTTGAGGGTCCAGTTCTTGGTGACGAGCACACTAAAGTCGTCTGGTTAGGCTTTCTATCTCTCGCTCGCTCTCTCTCTCTATCTCTCTCTCTGTCTCTGTCTGTCGCCCCTCTCTCTCTCTCTCTCTCTCTCTCTCTCTCTCTTGATCTAGTAACGTCGGCTTACTTACTCTTCCTTTCCCTCCAACCGCGAAAAAACTCACTTTCCTGGTTTTATGTCCAGATGCATCAGGCGCAGCTCGAAAAGATAGGCAAGGGCTGAGAATAGGTGTTCAGCCCAACAAATTGCGGTCGTTATGGTGTAGGTTATCGCCGGATTGATTAGAACTAAAGCGGTAAGAAAAATTATGGCTTACTCTTGCCAAGCCCACCTAATCGCAACGAATTGTTTTCACAGTATTCCATTTTTAACACAAAATATCCAACACCCTCTATCGTCTCCTCGGCAGCGTCAAAGATTTGGACGATATTTGGGTGGCGAAGTTGTTTCAGGACTAACTGCTCGCGTTGTAGGATTTGATTGCATTTATCGTCGTCGACCTTTTCAATGTATTTAGCGGCGATGCAACTAAAAATGTATGTAGAAGCTATGGTTGCGTAGCCCAGCCTAACTGTAACCGTTTTTTGTTGACCGTGGGATTTCGATATGTGAGATAGCACAATTTGTGCAGAATTTTTCGCTGATTCCGAATCCGTTTTTAAAAGTTGCGGAATCCCTCTAGATAGAAAGTTACAGCCGGTTTTCTACCCCAAATGACCGAAAATTACAAACTTTCAAATCCTTATAAAAAACTCGTGGAACATTTTGTGGGATGTAAAATATCAGCACTCCTCGGGGTAAAACGTGCTCTTTCGATAGGGCTACCACACGAACCCGTAGCTCAAATTCATAGAAAAAGTTTTCTGGTGGACCAAGAATGCCCTGGATAGCCAATTTTGAATTTTGTGGAATTCTGAGCTACGGGTTCGCAGAGGTAGCCCATTTGAAAGAGCACGTTTTTACCCTAGGAGTGCTGTATTCATCCCACAAATGTTCCACGAGTTTTCATAAGGATTTAAAGTCTATAATTTCCTGTCATTGGGGAAAACTCGGCTGTAACTTATATCTAGGGGGTTCCGCAACTTTGAAACGGACTGGATTCAGCGAAAATTCGGCACAAAATGTCTTACTCTCAAGTATCGAAATCCCACGGTCAACAAAAAACGGTTACAGTAAGCTTAAGCATTAGGCCAAGCATAAACCAAGCCTAAGTCGGGCGTTAACCCAGCAAGCCTAGGTCTTGCTGAAGGCAAGACTAAGCCAAGTTTCACATGCCCGGCCTTTTCAAACCTAAGCCAACCCTAAACCAAGCCTAAGCCAAGCTGAAGCCAAGTTTCAGCTGAGCCTATGTCAAGGCTAAGCCAACTAAGCCAAGCCTAAACCAAGACTGAGCCAAGCCTAAGCTAAACCTAAACTAACAGAGCAGAGCCTCAACAATTAGCAAACTCAAAACCCACGGATGCTGGTCCTTTAACAATCGCACAAAACCATAACTGCCTCGCCCAAGAAATGTCGTATCCATTCCGCTGATCAATGACAAATTATGAACCGCCTGCTGGCTGCGATTTATGAAAGGAAATGATAAATATAGCTATTTATGTTGCCATGGTCAGGTTTATCGCGTTCGCCATCCCGGAGCCACCAGCTGGCCCCCACCCTGCCTAGACAAAGAAAGCAACACGAAAGTACGTTTTTAAGCACGGCCCGGGCTTATCTTGCTAAAAATAGGGGCTGAACGCCGTCGCCGACGGCACCCACACCGGATGTGCTTTGTTTTGGTGATTGGCCAATTTTCTGCAGCTCACGTCATTAAATTTGCAGGGGATGTGGCGAGTACAAATTGCTCCAATGAACTATGTAAATTGCGCATAATGCTGTCGCCTTTCGTACTATGCTGTTTAACGTCTTTGAATAAGGATTGAGTACGGTTTAAGCTTCATATTTTGGTGACTTCCATGCTTCTAAAAAATATTTTTGGAACTCGGTTTCTGTATTTTTAAAAATTCCTGTGTTTCAGCGTAAGTTCCTTGTCCTCTTTTCCCCGATTCGGTTTTTCAACATTGCCTTCTCAGCTCTTTTCCAAACTTTGGCTTAGATCGGATTTCGTTATGGGACCCAGCCTATATTGTGTGGAACTTTGCTGATTTCAAATACTGTTTTCAAAAACTGCAAAGTAGTTCGGATTCAAAAGATATAAAGCGTTTAAGGTTTTTTGCAGAGCATTGTTGAATTTTACGCTCGATTATTTTCATCTTCCGGATTGATTTTTTAAAACGAATATTGTCATCCCTATTCGAATTTTTTTTGCTATTGACTCAAAATTGACGAAAATCGAAAAACGTGACAGGTTGGTCTGACCTGCAAATTTTGCAAAGACTTGGCGAAAATCTACGTATTTCACACACCGGTAAATTGCGGCCTAGTAGCGCCGATTTTTCAATGAAACCTACCACTTGAAGCAAAACAAAATCGGTATTAGAAAGGCTATTTGTGCTAAATTAGAACCGTTAAACGAAAAAGGACGGAATCGTGGTCATCTGTCGGGGGCCAAAACGCGCAATTAAATGCTTCATAACGATTGAATCCGAGCGATTTTTGAAAACCGGTTCGAAATCAGCAAAAAAAATCTGCACCAGCTAGGCTGGGTCCTAGATCGAGATCTCGCCGTGCCTTGAGAAGGTTCCCTTGTAAGCCTCTTTATTTGATGTTTGGCGTTAATATCACTTTTTGCATCCCAAACTATCGAAGCCAGCTGGAAGGGCGCGGCGGCGCCACTAATGCAATACGTGCACCAACATTCAAAAGCACCTGGCTACACCGGCGGGTAAATCTAGTACTCTCCATATGACTGATGTTGTTTCCTGTGCTTGCATCCGATCAAACACGGCAAAACTTGTAAGATGGATCGGCACCCGACATTGTTTCTCGCCGCTATGGAGTGTTCGATGTGGCTCGGTTTTATCTTCAATGGCCTTGGGTTTTATTTGATTCTATTTGCGTCACCGGCAGGGATGAAGGGATACAAATATTGCTTGTTGTGGTTTCAGGTGAAAGACAATCCTACTTTCTTACCATCTAACTTTCTCTCGAAAGGGAAAAGGAAAGGAAAGAATGAACGAAAGGGTACTGGGTTTACATACCAGATTTCACAAACTCGCTGTTTTCTACTTTAAATTTAAATTCTTGTAATTTCATTTTTGTCATCGGAAAGGATTAGGGTTGAAAAGTTGGCTTCTCCACCCTGGTATCAATTAACGATTCTATGCAATACTATTTTGTCAGTCCTGGTCGGTGGCCACGGAGCTTATGCTACACGGCGTGACGGCAGAGATGATGTACCCAGCCTTGATGTCGCGGATGTGGGGGCCCCTGTCTACGGTGCTCGGCATGAACCTGGTCCTATGCTTTGTCCGTTTTTTTTATTGTGTAAAATAGTCTCCTGGCTTCCGCTCATTTTTCTGAAGGGACTTGCGGGGAAGGGGTAATTTACCAAGCAAATGCATATTGAATCTAGTGAAAACTTAAAAGGGAACCGTTTCGGCATAAGACCCAGCCTATTTCGTAGAGAAAGCTTTTCGCTGATTCCGACTCAGTTTTCAATTTTTGCCAAATAACCCGATTTAAAAAGTTATAGCTCTTTAAAGGGACTCCGAAATCTGCTCCACGGCACTCTGGGTTGATTCCTGGCAAATAGCCAGATGCGCCGTAACGCGACCGCGCGGCGTGTCCCTTACCCCTATTTAGACAGGAAAACTCTTAAATTTAAAACTTTGGAAGCTATTTCTGTAATGCCCATTAAATTTTGATCATTCTAGACTTTTTAATTATCAAAATTGACCGGAGGATCACCGAGATCAGGACATAGGGTGCTTTACCAGGCATTACGGCATGTAATCGCCGCGCACTCGAATAGTCGTTTTCGCCCTAAGAACATTTCGGTTTTACTCAAATACTTTACGATTTCTCGCAACGAAATCACGTTCTTGGCACTTCTCGGCAGTAATCCTTTCGCTTTTTGAACAGCAGGTTCAATTCCCTTACGAGCCGAGCCCCTTTAAGCACCATTCCTTGCTCCGCGCTTCACCAATTGACATGTACCGTCCATATCCCCTTCAGAAAAAAGAATGAGACTTCTAGTTTTATAGGTTGTCGCCGGAGAACTGATAATGGTGTTGGCTTTGTCAATCTTTCAAAGCGTGATCTACCGGCACCGTCTAATCCTTGATCATGAACATCCAGCGAGGTTGTTTTGGCGTTCCAAAACAGTCTACGCTTCGACGCCCATTCAAAGGCGGCAATCGGCTTTTTGAGGTTACGAATCGGAACGTGGCTGTTAATTTTCGCAGTCCATGTCGTGGTTATCCAAGGCGGCTTTGCCTTATCGGCTTCGTACATGCAACAGGCATTTGGTGACGGATGGATTATGCAGTCGAATATAAAGGTACTGTTGACGCTGTATCCACCAAACGGTTCCTGGCTTTCAGAAGTATCCTTACTTTGCCTATGTTGCTGAGGCCGAGCCGGGCTTTTGGGCCAAATACAGCCCACCACTGCCGGTCTTAGGGTTCTCGGCACATGATACTTGTTTTGTATTGATTACCATAATGCTCGTCGAAGCGGTGGTCCTGGCCGGTTTTAAATTTGGTTCTTTAGCATTATCGGGGGAGGGAATTAACTTTTTTAGGATCTAATTTTTCAAATATAAATAGATAATATAAATATAAATTTTAAATATAAATTTCAAAATGGTTTCTTACTATTCTTAATTGTCACAGCTTTATCTTTTATCAAAAAAAAAATAGCATAACTTTCGATTCTTCATCCAAAAAGGGCCGATTTTTTACCAAAAGGTTAACTTTTTCAACATTTAAAATTTTTTAGATAGTTCTTCTAGTTGAAATACTGCTATAAATTGCTGAAAACACTCTTAAAACACTTTTTATCGACTTACTAGGCATTTCTAGACGCATAAAACAGTTCGGTCCCACCCCCGATAATGCGAAAAACATTAAATTTTTTAAGCCATCATGCCTGACTTTTGTTGGATTGGAAAATCATTTTCGGATTTTTGAGGCCGACTGTCCTTGGGAAGATTTTATACCCTTACCAGTATTTCAGGGCTTGGCGATAATTACGCATTGCTTTTCCATTCTCCGTACCTCCACTTCGATGAGCTCAAAGACCAAAAAACTGCATCGCAAGCTAATTGTTTCTTTGCTGTATCAGGTATGTACCACAGGATTTTCAACGGCTTTTTTGGCCGTTTTTTCCAGGTCTTGCTGCCGATTTGTACAATAGGGATGCCCTGGTCCTATAACATCTTCTTATACCTTTACGGACCCTCCTGGGATCAAGGTAAAAGCCAAATTCCTTTCTCTCCAATGAATTACCAATTGTAAGAGATCGTAAATGTTGGATCATTTGTGAACGCCTGCCATGCGCTTATCGGATCCATTATCTTGGCCATAACCACTGATCCCTATCGTCGTCACATGCGCGACAAAATTGCAAAAATGATTGGGTCAGTGGGCATTTTTGAGCGTATAATGTTTTTAGTCACATACCACGACCAGCCCCGAAGAACCAAGTATCGGTCACCTCACGTAGAACCCTACCGTCAATTGTCGAATGAACGTTTATAAAGTATAAAAGATTAAACATGAGTGGGTCTTTATAGTAGAGATGTCATTCATCAAATAGAAAAAGTAAATATCAACAAGAAATATTTATATCCCTTCATCGCTGCCGGTCACGCGAACAGAATCCAATAAAACCCCAGGCCATTGAAGATAAAAAGTTTATCTCTGTGTAAATTTGTATTCAGTTTTGGGTCCGGGGTTTATCCGGGATCTTCTAGTAATGTCGGTTTTTGGAGGGGCTTTCGCATTCACCACGTCCGTCAGTTCTCCAATGAAGCGAACAAAATGGAGTTCGGAGGGCAGCTGGACGTTAACTCCGCCCCTGAACGTCGACTATGGCCATCACCATTTCGGGAACAGCACCATGGGCTTTCAACCCTTTTGCGAGCCTCTTGTCAGTATTACTCACGCATAAATTGCATCAATAAATTCTTTGGGCGCTCCTTTGACCGGATTTTCTGCTTTTGAACAGGTTTTTTTTCCGAGTACGCGGCAGCCCACAGCACATACAAGCTTTTCCTGTTCGAAAAGGCTATGACAAATCGCTAATACCTAAAAAAACGCTTCCAAAACCGTTTATTTTTGGAATTACATAACCGGCTAGTCAAAAGCATTTGACCGCATACGAGGACATGGCTATTGCAAACCTCCGGATGATTTTTGGTGGAGTTTTCCAAGTTTTTTTTGGTCTTATCAATTTCTCGGGGTTTAAGCACGCATTTTGTGATAGAGCGTTCCGTAAAGCCGGCCGCAGGATTACAAGCACAGGACTAAGTTTTTGCGAAGCAAGACCTGATAGTCACCAACCATTTTACTATTGTGGCAAAAAATGCATGCACAATTGCTGCGTGTTATCATAATCTCGAAATTGGCGGCTAGCCAATTCGTCGGTCGTACCGAATTTGGGCTAAACGAACAGTATCCATCTTATGCCACACACGGCGACGCTTTGCTCAAAAAAACGGTAAAAATTTTTGTAACTTTGGATTCGAACGCGATTCAGACAGTGACGGTAACTGGATGTGATCGTTGTAACTTTCTATTCATCTATTCGACGTTGGAGTGTAGGGATGAGATTGGGACTCGGGTAGACTAGGCATTCTGCGACATATTTTGGGTTTAGGACCCCTAATATCAAATGCTACGACCCGATACCACTGACGGTGAACGGCAAAAATTTATCGGTATCTGGGTGTGATCGAGTTTGGTAGGTAACTCGTTTTACGTCTCTCTCTCTCTCTCACGCTCTCTCTCTCTTTCTATCTCTATCTCTGTATATCTCTATCTTCCCCACCCTCATCCCATCATCTAGGGCCTACGACGTCATCGAAGAACATAAATACAACAGTGTCCTTTACCAATGCCAATACCAATTTCAAGCAAATTCTCTCACAATTTCTGCCGCCCCGAATACCACGTCTGATGTTAAAATCTACGCAATAGCGGCGAAAATTATGGAGTGGACTGACGGTGCGTAAAATTCACGGGAATTTTGCAAACAATGCAATCAGATACGGTGTTCGAATATTTGTTGCCGCAAGGCCACGACACTGATTTTGCGACCACAGCCCGAAAAATAATGAATCTTCCAGTGAACGCGGCAGTTACTCTCGTCACGTAAACAATTTGCGTGCACGGCATATTTTCTTATTTGAGGACAAGGCTCCAATCCACTGACGATGACATAGAATTGGAGATGCAAGGCGCCTTCGGGATCACGAACTGCTCGTACATTGATGGGCCGGAATGCACCGTCGAGTTCTATGCGGGCTCGATGGCTGGAAAGCAAAGGAAAACGCTCATTGGAAGGTATGTCGCCGATTACTATCTCACCCCCTTTAAAATGAAATCGTGATTGTGTTCTAGCGATATCTCAACTGCTGTCGTGTACGGGAGTGTCGTCACTTTCCAAAATCGAGCTGCAGCGGGGCAGCCAACTACTATACTCTATGATTTCATTAAAACTCAAGGTAAAGCGTTGGCTTTTTTATAGCTGCAGAAAATGCATGGTTTTTAAAACAAAACCCCGCGGCCCTTTAACAAATTGGAACTATCACCGATAAAAGATCTGATGGTCCGCAAACCCGTGCGCTTAAAAAGAAAGAAAGCCAGTACTAGTTTATCTTAGCGGAAGACCGACATTTTTAAACTCTTCGGAAACGTCTGAACTCTAGAGCAAAATTTCGCTCTTGTTGAACCAAGGCGCCGCCACGCCATCGTCAGCCCAAACTATCTCTGGCCGTTTGATGAGTACGATAACCCGCACGGACGCAATTTTTCGACCATACTATACGGTGAGTAAGGTGAATCGTGAAATGGCCGGGCGTCAAATTCCCGACTTGCAAAATTGCGAAAGCCAGAATTGCGACTGCCAAAATCCCGCCAGCAAAAGCCCGGTCGGCCGATATCCCCATGAAAAATCACGTACGCAAAAAGACAACTATCCTAAAATCCCGACAGGCGAAGTAAAAACCGGAAATAATACATACTGGTGATACATAACCTGAAATAATACATAATTCAAGGTGTTAAAAATATTTTATGAAAGTTTCATGATCTAACTGAATGCCGGGTTGTGTTGTCCGGATTTTGGCTTGTCGGAATATAGGCTGTCGCGATTATGAGTGGGTGACTTGGCCAAGGCCAAATACCTACATTTGCGACTGTTTAGTCGGGGTGAACATCCAGAATTACAACTTCATGGCCAATATTTCGCTGGCAAGGCTTGATGATGGCTTTTTGGAGTGGGAAAATTGTTACGCGGGACCAAACGACAACTCTGGCAAGTGCGGAAATAGACATCTTCTTCCTTAAGCTCAGTCTTTAGCATAACCGCAGTGGGACCCGAAAACGGAATTCAGAATCTAGTTATTGGCGATCTCACGGTACCGTTTTTGGCTTACAGGAACACGTTTTTAGTGACGATCGAGTTTCCACATGGGATCAGGCTTTCCTTGCGAAGAATTATTAAAAACCTTATTTAAATGTTTTGAAGCATGCAAAACCTACGAAACGACCAGTTTACACAAGGTTATCAAGCTGCTCAGCTCGAAAAAAAGCAAAATTTTCCAAGTGCTTTTGCGCTAAAACGCCTTATAACTTTTCTGAACTGGTGTTTTGCATATTTTGGGAAGATAACCGGAATCGGAATTAGCGCAAAATTCTGCACCACCTCGGTGAATGGAAACTCGCTTCCCATGAAAAACGCTTTCGTGTTAGAAATCCTCCGTTCATGCCCTTTTTAGTTCAACTACCAGGCTGATACGACGGAGCTCGGACAATTCGGATTTGTCCTCTATCTCCATGGTACCAGTTTTGTTCTTCCGAACTCCCCGGGGGATATACGATTGACGTCCGATTTCCCGGCCTATACCATCGACGTTCTGGACGTGTACTTCACCTATTTGTGAGCAAAAGCGATCGTATAAGTGCTATGTTTAGCAATTACAACATTACGGCTGATCCGGACATTGCTACGAACTTGACGACGACGCGATGTGCCTCGAAACAACCGCAAAAAGATTTTGACCAAAGGAGCTATCGGTTGTTCCAGGAATTTATTTTTAACGTTTTTAAGCCAAAACTTGAGCTTTGTAATCCTGGACTGTGATGAGGTGACGGAACTCCTCGCACCCAATCAAGCCGTGTCTTTTGCTGCGGCCGATGTCTTGGGAAAATTCGATTTTGTTGGGTTTAAGCTGACGTCTGAGATGGAAGGTATCTGAATTTCTCATGAAAGACAGGTAATTCCCAACCGGTTTCGTTACATATGATGCGTAAAATTTTCTTATTTATTGGGGCTCAAGCCCAGCCATATCGCATTCTATTAGTTAAGCCTGCCTCTTTTTTCTATTCCTAAGCCTCTTGATCGTCACTAAACGCCATATCTAATCCACAGTCTAAGTCCAATTTCCATTCAGACAATTTCAACTATTACACCTTTGCACTGGGGAGCACTGGAGCCGACACGCAACAAATCTTGATCCCAGCAAGCCCCGAAAAAGATTCCATCCTTCATATTCGTTTCCCATTTTTCAACACTCAATACTTTTGGATGCTCGCCGACCTGACTTCGGTAACTCTTCAGTAACTTAGGTACCCCTTTTTTGAACTCACGCATGAGCACCTGTGACTACATATTTTACCCATATCCGGTGCTGAGCAAGCAGAACCTGACGGGGATGTCGGTATTTAGGTGACCACATTTTGACACATTCTGACAGCACAGTCCAGTGACACGAAAAGTTTCTCTCAACAGATGATCTTGGGCGGCACGCCGACCGTTTTTATTCCGCGGGGCTGCGAGCCACGCGTCGCTTTTCAGAGGATCGATTACGGTATGTAATTCGGATTTTCAGTCATTTCGCATAATTTTAATCTCGCATACCGCCATTTCGCAGCATTGCATTTAGAATAATTTTTATTCCGCATAATGGTGATTTCGCATAACGATAATTTCGTATAACGCTTAGTTCGGCATAACGGCCATTTCGCCTAACCGTCATTTCGCATAATTTACAAGATCGGCAGCCGATGCTATATATAACTCTATCTTAGTAATCAGCAATCGATGAAAAACAATCAACGATGAAAAAATTTCAGGGGAAAAAGTACCGTAGTCCGCAGCTTAAGGAGACCGGCTCATACAAAAGGTCCGTGAACTCACAAAGTTCGTTGCAGATCTGACGCTGCCGGATCCCCCATTTTACGCCGTGCAACGTTGCCAAGGGATTTCCGTACTGACGGGTACCGATTGCAAAGACAAAACGATCAAACGGAGTCAATACAATTTTGAATATTTTTGTGGTAAGTGCGAAGCTGGCATGGAGGATAATTAGGTATATATGGTTACGGTAAAAGAAAATTCCAAACCCGCTCTATCAAGTGGCACTCGGGTACGCCCACAGTTATTTAAAGTGCTGGAAATCTGGAGCGCCACCGTTATTCTAAACGTTTTGTATGCCATTATTTAAGATCTGACCGTAAATATCACGTTTGATGTGCTCATGTGCAATCGGTATAATGTCGCAATCACCGTCTGGGACGCCGCGGGGGAAGATGTGCGCACGAACCGGTCCGTTCTGGTGTCGACAATACAGGGTGTCCCAAAAAAACGAACCATCTGGCATTTCGCCGTGTTACATCGAATCGGCCCCAAATTTGGACCAAAGGCGTATCAGCCCCAAAATAACAACAATCCTGACTTTTAGCCCCATAGCTACAATCGATTTCGAGTTATAACGAAAATACTGTTTTTCCCGGAATTCTGAACCGGTTTTTCGGCTATCTTTGCTGGATAACCCGCTAGGGGGAATGTAAAAAAAAAGAAGAACGAAAACCCTATAAAAAATGGAAAATAAAGTGTGTTTTTGCTATAACTTGAGAACTACTAGAGCTACAGGGCCATAAGTCAGGATTATTGTTATTTAGAGTCTGATACGCGTCTGGTCCAATTTTGGGACCGATTGGATGAAACACGGCGAAATGCCAGATCGTTCGTTTTTTTGGGACACCCTGTATATGCTTGGCGGAATTTTAGCACGTACCTCATGTGCTACGATCCGACCAATACAACCTTGTTCTTCCCGACCATCCAAAGAATCAGGGTATCACAAACTTCGGCAGCACCAAAACTTCGGCTCTTTACTAGATTGGCATCCAAAATACCGCCTTCGAAGAGGACGGCCAGCTCTACGCAAGTTTGCATTTCGTGCCGATTGCATCAAAACGGAACGTTTCTCTCGGTACCAGTACCACGACGATGATTGCTACCACCTCAGAGGCGGCGTATCTTCATCGCCTTTTTGAGGCTGTTTTTGCGCTTTTGTTGACGTTCCTTAAATTCACACATTTTTAGCCGAAACGGGATATTTTGGGCAATAAATCGCTGTACGCCTTTAAAAGCGTAGAAGCAAAAAGCCAAAAACAGACAGGCATGCCATGGAATAGGCCAAGGTTTAAGCCATCATACCTATGCGTAGGCCAGTCCAATCCAAAGCCAAAGCCGAGAGTTAGTGCTAACCTGAAGACTAAGCCTGAGCCTAAGCCTAATAAGCGAAGCGCCTAAACCTAGGCCTACGCACATAATTAAGCCTTGTAATCCTCGCCCCCATACCAAGTTTTTTTTGCCTTTTCCCCCGGCTTATCAAAATATTATTTCGTGCGTCCCTGTACTGTTTGTTCTTTTCAAAATCCGGCAGGCTTACATGTGCAAAGCAACCAAAGTTCTGCAGATACGGGGTACAGCATTTGTTTTGAATTGCGATTATGCCGTTTTCATCTGAATTGCTTATTTGTTGGGGTATGGTGCATTGTTTATTAAAAGCAAGGTGTAGCTGGAAGGCAAGAATTTAAAACGCAACAGATTAATGTTGAACAAATCGTTTGTGGGGATAGAAATTAACGCAGACGTGATGTTAATCCAAATTAAAAGCTTAAGATTAAAAACAACTGATTGGACAGATAAGCAACGATTGAATGTAAAGAATAAAGACGAATCAGCGCTCAAGACAATCACCGGTATACAGAAACGTAGTGTTCGGTCCAACACGTAACGTTATCGTCTTCTGATCTCTCCGCCTAACCCTGACGGTATTCGGGTCAATCCAATCCTTGTGAAACAGCACGACATCACCGCCATGCGTCGGCGGCGTGCAGTCGAAGCTGATTCGCTCGATGTCCCGTCTAAACTCCATCCAGTCGCCCAACATCATATTCAGGAATACCAGGTGATATCCTATATCGTCACACTTCACGTGAACCCGCGGGTGCTTGAATTTTAGCCACTTTTCGCCCTCCACCCAGTTATGAGGGGCCGGGAGCTCGAGGAGTTGCGCGTTATCTTGCACGAACTTCACGAGCGACTCATCGATGTCAACTTCTCGTGGGACCACGATACGACTGAATTTCTGTTCTGGTTTATGGGTAGCAAGATCCATACGATGTTGGCGACTTGCCGGTATTACAAGCTCGGAAGTGGTGATGTCGCGTAGGAAAGATAGCCTTGATCCTGGCTCAAATCTGTCGATAGTGGCACCCTTCAATAGTTCCGTAAGAAATGGGCCCAAATTTGCGATGTAATATTGCCCGCCTTCACAATTGCATATAGTAACACCTGGCTGGTTAGTATGAAGCGTCACCCCGCGGAAGTGACGTCGACTATTGCAGGCGATTTTCCAGATGATAGGGCATGAACGGGCGTATCGGAACAGGGACTTGAAACTCGTGCTCAGGTGCCAGACAATTTTTTTGCTGGACGTGAAGTGGGAGAAGGGAGGCGTCCATATCCTAAGATGTTCTTTATGGTATCGAAAGTCTATTAGGAGGCCGGTAATTAACCGAAAAAATTAGATCGAGCGGGAAATCAACAACCAAAAGCGGTTTGCCAGGGTTTTTTTTTGCATTATCGGGGGTGAGGGAGATTTCAAAGCGAACCAATTTTCTCAATATCACTCGACCAAGTGTTTTCCACTTGAAATACAGTCAATATGCCAGATACACCATTAAAATATTTTCTATTGCGTTATTAGGTATTTCTGGATTTTTACAAATACAGGGTGTCCCAAAAAAAACGAACCATCTGGCATTTCGCCGTGTTACATTCAATCGGCCCAAATTTTGGACCAGAGGTGTATCAGACCTTAAATAACAACAATCCTGACTTATAGCCTTGTAGCTACAGTAGTTCTCGAATTATAACGAAAATACTGCTTTTTTCCCGGAATTCGGTACAGTTTTTTCGGCTATCTTTTTGGACTTTGCATCGATTTGCATCGACTTCCGGCTGTGAATCCCTAATTTCGCTTAAAGGTACACTAAAGTCTCGTTGGTTTGGTTACCGGCCGGTAACCGTCCGCGGGATAGCAAACAGGGTTACGGTAGGCGCTCGCTGCGGAGCAAAACCGAACCCGCGCCACTCGCCTAGGGCGAGCGCTTTAGACCACTAGGCCATGGGACAGACGGGAGCGGGGAGAGGGAAGGGGGATAAGAAGGGTCCGGGCGTGGAGCGGCTGACGGCCCGAATTTCCGACCGCGAACTGACTTTTTTGCATGAGATTTTAGTGTACCTTTAAGAACTTGCGTAATTTTGCGTTGTAAAAATCGCTTAAATCGAAGCTGATTTAATTAATTTTACTCTGAAAAAATTTTTTACGGTAAAGAAGGCATACCGAATCATTTTCACTTAATGTTTAGGGGGTCTAATTCAACGAAACCCCTATGAAAAATAGAAAATGAAGTTTGTTTTTGCCACAACTCGAAAACTACTGTAGCTACAAGGCTATAAGTCAGGATTGTTGTTATTTAGGGTCTGATACATCTCTGGTCCAAATTTGGATCCGATTGGATGTAACACGGCGAAATGCCAGATGGTTCGTTGTTTTTTTGGGACACCCTGTATTTGCTTCCTGAATGCGAAAGAAACCGTACCTAAAGTTAATCGCGGGTTCTATAAAAATGGCTACACTTTACTTTATCCCCCCCGCGCCGGGAGTTCTTGGCTATAACTTTTTTATTTTTCGACGCTCGATCGAATGGCGTTGCAAAAATCCCTACAAAATACGCGAAAATACTGAAAACTTTTAGGCCCTTCGGCTGTGGGGGGCGGTAGGGGGGCGGGGGTAAAGTAAGGTCTTACCTAAAAAATGTAAAGAGACGCCAACAAGACGGCAAAAAAGATGTCAGGCACATCGAGATTATTAGGAGATCTGCCGGGGGTTGCCTTGGATACGGTGACCGGCGCTTGGTAAGCCTTGCCAACTGGGATTATCAAGTGATAATTGGTCCTGGGCTAGGATCGGCTGAGCCATACCGGATGTATTATCCCCAAAATGGAGGTGGGTGGTAAAGAAAGCATGATTCGTGGAAAGAAAATAGTCAATGCGCCTGAAACGCTGGTTTAAAAAAGGTTCATCGCTTTTCGAATTTATACATGGATCGCGCCCCGATTGACAGCCGTGCACTTCTCTGTCATGCATTTCCGTTGATCCGGCGATTTACATAGCTGAGTTACAAGTTTTTGGACCCGTTTTACTCTAAAGCAGCCTTATCGTATCGCAAGATTATCGGCGTTTCCACGGGCGTGTCGTGCTTGCGCTTATGAAAATAGGCCGGTGATTGCACCCTCAGACGAAATATCTCTAGAGCGCTACGATGTAGATAAAAATCGAGCCAGTTGCTGTGGAGGAATCGAATCCTGGACCGTATCCAAATATGCTCGTCCTTTCTCAGGACTTTTTTTGCGCGCATTTGTGCTAATGCTGCAATATCGGGGTATCCTGGAAACGACTGATTATACTGGGATTTCATGGTATTTTTTTTTGTTATTAAAATCTTATGAAACTTTTTGCGGGAAAACGCCTGGCTACGCTCTTCGATCTTTAATCCCCCGTACACGGGGTGTAAACTAAAGAAAACCACACCCTAGAGATAAGCAAGAACAACGTGCAAGCCGCGAACCCTCCCGCCATACTCTCAGCTTTTCTACAGCAAAGATAAGCGCAAAAAGCAAAGGGTTTTGTCGGGTTTACAGTCGGAGAAGTCATAAACGATTACAAAAATGGAGTTGCTGCTATTACTGTATATTTGTCTCGGTTTTGTGGCTGGCGTCGAAAAGGGACGAACGGAATTTGTACTGTCAAGGACGAGCCAATCCTATGTTTTGCATAGCGACCAGTTCGTTGTTAAAGAAGTAAGTTTTTGTGATAATTTTAGTGAGGACGCGACGCATAGACCGGCCACGGAATGAATTATAACTCATTCAAAGGCGGAATGTACCTCTCGTTGTGTCTCACGTTGCATGGCGCTTTGCGTTGCGCGTTGCATGGCGCGCTGCGCCACGCGTTGCGTCACGCAACAGTCTCTTTTAAACCCCGGTCTTATAAATTCGATTTCCAGAAAATAACGTTAGTTGGCTGCGAAAATTGTACTTTTGGGATTACATACGCTACCGTGCACTGTTCTGACGAGATTGGCGACAAGGTAAAAGCCATAATTCCCCGCACAGTTCCAACAATGCCTAGACGCCCGGCGTAAAATGCTACGATCCAATCCCGTTCACCATCAACAACGTTGCGCTCCACCCCCGCACGTGTAACGTCATCTGGTGCGTATGGCACCCGTGATCGTTTTTCATGAGTTTTGACACATATCTAAGTTTTTCAGGTCTGCTGACACATCCCCGGCAAACTCATTTGATGAATTTGTTTTCCAGTGTGCCTATCAATTTAAGGTCAACTTTGAAATACCTCTCTCAAAAACAACTTTAAGGCCGATCAAATCGTTGCCGAATACACACCAAAAAGCGAAAATCGATCGATTTTTGCCATTTCTTTCAAGGTCATGGAATGGGCGGACGGTAGTTGGCTGTGTTTTATAAATCATGAGGATTTTAGCAAGTATCGTCACGGAATTTCTGGTACCCCAGAGAGAAGGGTCTAGGAGCATACCGCACCGGAAGCAGTTGACTGTCGAGCCCAACACGGCAGTGACATTTGTAGCGTAGGTTTCCGGGGCTGCTTATATAGAAATTCGTCAAAGCACGCTGATCTTGACGTACCCTCCACCCTGGCGGCACCAAGGCGTCGTTCTGCTAACGAATTGTAGCTATGGGCCGGGCGAGCAGCCAACTTGCATCAACATGATGTACGAAGGATCAATTCCGGGCGCGTCGTTCTCGAAATCTTACATCAGCAAGTGAGTTCTGTCAAGCACAGGTGTCTAATGTCTAAGCCAAAACCTAAGCCTAAGCCTAAGCCTTCATTTGATACATTGCGGGATGTCAAAAGATGATCAGGGTGTCCCAAAAAAATCGACCCCTCTACTGGGCGGCAGAAGTGTTCAATTTTGACGATTTAGGTATCTTACGAAAGCTTTCGGAAAGCTAAAAAAGCGATTTACTTTACGCTTTGTTGAGAAATCTTTTAATACCGAGTGCGGACTAAAAATCTTGTTTTGTCGCTTTTTCGAGTGCTTTCGAATGGTGTAAAAATCATCCTGATCTGAGCTTCCTCCGGACCGCTAGAGGGGGTGGAGTTTTTCGTCATCTCCGTCGAGTTTCACAGGCGTTTTTTTAGCAATGTCGGTCGAGTCGCCGCCTACGCCAATGCCCTGACGATGGTCCATCTTTCCCCAATAAATCAATCGGTGCTGATCATCTATGATTTCATCGACAGTTCGTAATTGTAAAATCGGCCTGTTTCAATGCCAGATTTTAGACTCCGATCTGCATGCCGTCACCCTCGACCATCAGCTCGACATCGTTGTGCCCCCGAACTATCTCTGGGAGTTTGCCGAATATCCGCAGGCGCCGAACGATACATTTTGGTTTCAGTTGGCAGGTACCGATTTTGGAAATGAAATTTTGGAGGCTTGAACTCTTACATGCAGTGATGTTGAGTCATCGTCAAAACCTTACGAGATCTTGCTCATTCGATAGAGAATTTGATTCAGAGCAAGACTCCGTTGTCCTTTTTTTCGGAATGGATATCCCTGATTTTATAAAATTAAAACTAGTGCCGTCTCTTACCATGAGTGCTTTCGAGCAAAAAGAAAGGCTTTTGGGTGCAGTTTTAAAATTTTATAAAATCAGGGATAGCCATTCCGCAAAAAACAACAACGAGGTCTTGTTCAAAATCAAATTCTCTATCGAATGAGTTAGGTCCCGTAAGATTTTGCCGACGACTCAAAAAAAAAGCGTTCCTTGTTAGTGGGCGGTGAGGACCAGAACGCCCAGCGATTTCGAGCCGACTTTTATTTGAGCCGGCTGGAGGGCGGGATCTTTGAATGGCGAAACGGGCCAGTTCTTGGGAAGTGAGAGATGGGACCGGTTCGTACATTTTGCCGAATTTATAGCCTCACCGAAGCTGGTCAAGAAAATGGCGTCCAGGGGATGGTCACGTTTGGGATGGAGGTTAGTCGAAAGGAGCGCCCCGCGTTTTTTAGTTTTTGAATTTGCGGGAAGATTATAAATTCCAAAATCTGCGGGTCTTTTTGAAATGCTTACGTTAGTTTTACATACGTAGAAAGCGGCTACGTGCTTCTTTAAGTTCACGTTCTATCCCGACGTCGAGCAGGCCGGAAAAAGAGGATTTCTGATGCTCTTCACCGGCGTCAACGAAATCGTACCGCAATATCAGGCCGCCGTAGAACTAGCCGACGACAACCCAATTTACATGATTAACGTAAAAGACGCTAATAGTGGGGCTTTGTAAGCTACCTCCTACGAGTTACACAAACTTTCAGTACCTTTGAATTGTCGAAGGATCAGACGCTTGACAATGAGCTTTTTATAACTGGTTGTGTCGTTGAAACGTCGAAGTCTTCAGTTGGGACCCCTCAAATTGTTAATTTTTTAGATGACGGCGATGCTTTTAGGTACGGCCTCCATCCAATCCGTTGAAAATGTCTAGGCAAATAAAAAAAAACTACATTTAAGCCAAAACCTAACCTACGCCACCCTCCACTGCCAACGCGCTGCCAGAAAATTTGGCCAAAATGATACGATCGAATTAACAATCTATAACGATACAGTCAAAGTGCTCGATTCCATCACTTTCCAGCTAGCGTCCTCTTTGCGTGGTTTTACTTTGTTTTCTGATGTCGATGCCCTCTATTTGCAGCTGACCTCAACTTTTATACGGTCCCAATTTTCGGGGATATCGACCGGCAATGGAGGCTGGTGATCCCAAAGGATGACACTAAGGACTCGATCCTCGCGCTGGGATTTCCACATTTCGATCGGAAATCGTTTTGGATGATTGAGGACATTGCATGGGCAAGTGCTTACTGTAAAGTGGTTTTACTCAACTTGGAGTTTCGCTTCGGGACCAAGTGCATCTTGTGCACAACTTTTCGCTGATTCCGAACCCGTTGTCCAAGTTTGCTACGGGCTTTTATTTCGAAAGTTATACGGCAATTATGATAGGGGTTTGCGCCAAAACCAATGTTGTGCCGTTTTCGTTTTCGATTTTCTTAATAAAATGAAGCATTAAAATTGGTTAGATATTGGTTAGACAAGCATCTTAAAGGTCAAGCTAAGTTGTATTGATAAAAAAAATAGATTTGTTATGCAAAAAGCAAAATCAAAGCACAAAACAGCACACAGCGGGGGGATTCGAACCGCTGCCCTGCGCTTGGCAAGCGAATTCTTTGCCAATGCACCATGATGGCAACTTGGCAGCGCGCTGTCAGAGCGTACTTCAGCTCCACTGGCGGTCTAAGGACCACGCAGGGAATTGTGAGCCAGAATCCAAATTATCGCCTTTTTCAGGCTCACCAAAAATGGCGTTCTTAAATAAAAGTCCGTAGCACCTTTGGAAAACGGTTTCGGAATCAGCAAATCCAGCACAAGATGCACTTGGTCATGAATCCAAACTCCAAGTTGTGTAAAAACGCCTTACAGTTGGTTTTGACGTGATAAACGTGTTGCCGGAGAAGTTTGGAAATGTATAAACTGACTGAACCATCGTTTAGGCGCACTCCGAGAGTACCTGCGCTTACATCCTTTATCCCTATCTCATTACGGAGAGGAAGAATTTGACGGAGATGGCGATTTTTAGGTCTGAACAGAGTTGTTATAACTCAAACAACAAACAACAAATTATTCAAACAACTCAAACAAGTTTGCTTTGTTTGAGCTCGAAAAGTTTCAAACAAAACAACCTTATTTGATTTGAGTTCCAGGGGGCTCAAATCAAACAAGATTGTTTGACTCGTTTTAACTTGTTTGAGCACCCTAAACGGTGAGATTTTTGGGGATTTTTGATGGATCGGAAGCGAATTCAAACATTCAAAAACAAATTTTACCGGAAAAATTTATGCAAATTACGAAAATGCTGAAAAATGACGTTTCAAATCCAAAATTAGCATAGAGTTCAAACAAGGCCAAACAAAACTCAAACTGCTCAAATAGTTCAAACAATCTTGTTTTTTTTGAGCGATCAACGGTCATCTCAAACAAAACATGTTTTATTTGAATCTCCAAAAATCCTATCAAACAACGTTGTTCAAACAAGATTGTTTGAGGCCTTGTTTTGTTTGAGTTATAACAACTCTAGTCTGAACCTCGTACGACAATCATTTGCCCAGTCAACCGCCCGAGAATTGCAAAGCGCAACAAAATCCTCTTTTAGTGATCAGCGAAGCTTCCCTCAACAACTCGTAGTTGGCGGCTGGCGGTCAATTTTCATCCCGCGTGGCTGCACGCCCACTGTGTCATTGCGGCGCTTGGCTTTCGGTAGTTCAAGGTTCTCGCCACGCTTACATTATTTTTCCAGACTTCTCAGACATAGCTGTGGGCTACCCGTTGCAACAATGTCAAGGGGTGGCCATCTTGACGCCCCCCGACGACAATGACTACTTTTTAAGGCAGGAATACGGCCTCTTCTACACGCTAGTGTATTATTGCGGTGTGCATGTGGATAAAACAAATCACGAAGTTCCAGATTTACACATTAACGTCACGATCCACCTAGCCGTCTGCGAAGACGCCCATTTTCATATCCACACCTTCAACGGCGATCAGCGCATTGGTCGCGAAGAGTTGAGTCGCCTTTTTCAACCGTTATTCAATGTTATCTATTTTAGCATCGATATGCTTTGCGTGCCGACAACGGAATTCCAGCCAAAAACTTGGTTGAGGTCCAATATAACAAAGCTTGAAGTTAGAGTTTGTTGATTTCTGCCATGGTTTATTACTCCCCCGACCGGAAGTTTTTGGCTATAACTTTTTATTTTACATTATTGTAGGCTCAAATTAAAACGCTTAGTATATTTTTCGACGCTCTATCGAATGACGTTGCAAAAATCCCGACAACAAAATATGCGAAAATACCGAAAACTTTGAGATCCTTCGGCTTTGGGGGCGGGGGTAAAGTAAACTCTTACCGATTTCCGCAGTCCCGTGTCTTGAAGGGCGGCCGTTTGTAGAAACGGCCTAGGCAAGACTTTTTTTGGTTACGAATTCACTCCTGGACGTCAATTTGAATGCTTTAGTTTTCCTACACAACCTCCTTCACTGGGAACCGTGCTGGGGCGTTCTACGCAGAAATCCAGTTCGAGCCGATCGTTCCAAAAAATACAGCTACACCCCCCGTAGCGACCTCGACGCCCATCACGACGTCCACAGCGGAAGCGAGGAAAGTAACTTCACTTTGCATCTTGTTTTCGGTGTTTATCTCGTTCAGCATGTGCTGAAAAACTCGAGAACAGTTAAAAGCTTACATCGATTGAAATTTGGCGCAAATTGGAAAAGTTATGGGCTTTATTCACGAGTAACGCTGATAAAATTTTATTCGTTGTCGTCACCGGTGGAGCGGGCCCAGAGACTGCGACGGACTTTCTAAAACATAATGGTAATCGAGGGCGTGAAATCGGGAGGGAGACAGGCAGACAAACACACATACAGGCAAACGGTAAGACTCCAGAGACCCCCCGCCTGCCGGCCCCAACTTTTGTCTTTCGGCTCCCTGTTCACCTACAGGTGTGTAACGTATACGAAAATGTTCATCTTGCTCTGGCGATCATTTTGGCAAACTTTACATACCTGTAGATGAACAGGGAGCCGAGATACAAAACTTGGGGGCCGGCTGGGGGGGATATCTAGAGTTCCGCCCAGACAGACAGACATCTCACTCACATCAATGACAGCCTGCATGACGGCGACGGAGCCGCTCGCGTCCTCTACGCTCCAATAGACGGGCAGCCAGTTATTCTTCAGCACCTTCTGCCGGTCGCGCTGCAAGGCTGAATTCTAAAGGGTGACCAATGCATCCAAAAATCAAGTAAGCCTACCGTTAAGTTAAGCGAGGAGTCGTTAATGCCATTGGTCGTCCCGACGAGGGTGAGCAAGTAAATTCTTCAAAGAAATTATTGAAAAACGTCTCCAAAACATACATTACGGAAAGGACGAGCGCGAGATTTGAATGGTCCATACGAATATGCGGCAGATCAGGTGACGACAATGTCCAGCTTGGCGTATTCGAGGCGCTTGTTAAAATATTTTTGAGCAGCTTCCTGAAATGTAAATGTTGGTGAGGAAATCTGGTAGTCACAGTTTTACGCTACGCCGTGCACCTATCCACACTAGAGATGTTATTATTCAACTAAGATATGCAAGCAACTAACGTTCTCGCACTAAGGTTCGCCGAATGCCAAATTTCCTTATTCAATTCCGATTAGCTTAACCAAATCAGCAAAATCTTATTCAGATAGGCTCGTTTTAGTCGCATAACATGCTAATGAGGATTTTTACGAGGAATTGCTATGAAAAAATGGAAAAACCCGGAAATTCTGTTGATGGAAATCTAGCTTTGCCATATTTTAGCAAAGCAAAGTCAGGACTGCGCTTATTCGGCTAAGATTCGACTAATTCAACGAAGCTTAGTCGGATTACGGATTCCTTATTCAGATTCGGATGTCCTTAATTGATTAAAGGATGCTTATTTGAATATGAATAAGCCGAATCGAATTAGTTGAATTTCCGGTTTAGTCGTATCTGAATAAAAACATCTCTAATCCACACCCACTTCCATAAAACGGGCGGCTGCGAGTACGGCTTCGGGCAGGTCGCTCGCCTCGAAGAATTGGCTCAACCACGCGCGAGACTTCAGCCGGGTCTCGAGATTCTGGAGCACGATTTTGAAGCTAAGCTAGGGTAAAACCTGTGGAATTGGAGCGGCTTGAACGAGACACAAAAAGCTGATGGTCAACACCAGAAGCCTAAAAATTCGCTATCCGCTAAACTCAAAATTACGGCGCTCAAAAAGGCTACGGTTTACTTTATCCCCCCCCCCCAGCCGGAAGTTTTTGGCTATAACTTTTTTATTTTACATTATTTTAGGCTCAAATTAAAACGGTAGTATATTTTTCGACGCTCTATCGAATGGCGTTGCAAAAATCCCGACAAAATAAGCGAAAATACCGAAAACTTTGAGACCCTTCGGTTGTGGGTTGGGGTAGCAAACTCTACCCCAAAAAGAACTTGAGTAACGACCCAAAAATACGCACCAGCCAAATCGCTGCATCGAGTAGAAATTGGACAGAAAAAAAACGGAATTTATCACCGGAAATGAGGGAACATTCAAACGACGGATTTTAAAACGGTTTTTACGTTGTTTGTAGGGAAATCTTAGCTGTGTGGCTGTGATCCAACAAATTTTTACAACTTTATTAATACAACATTTTCTTCCGCCTTTCCGCATCTTCCTTCTTCCGTTTCCAAACCAACCACCGATGCTCCAGAGACATATAGGTAGTTTCGATAAACAGGAACACGAATTCACAGCATGTCAAGAACGAAATGCCACACCATAGACCCAATTGACCGCCGAAATCGGCCAGCAAATTCACAAACTAAAAATATATCTGGGTAGCTTACATTAAAAACCTGGTAAGCCTCAGTTTCCTCGAGGAATTCATAGTTCAACTGTTCGTAGAAGACCTCAACCATGGCACCGTTCTCCCTGAAAGTTTTTAGCCATATTAAATAGCTCTACATTTTTGTACATTTTCTAGAAACCTGTGCTAGTGCATTTCTAAAGTTTAGTTACTTACTTGTAATGCTTATTACACTCAAGCGCTGTACCATTACAAGATCCAAGTTGAATTTGGAGAGATTGTGAGGGCCATTTGGCTGGTGAGTACGTCACCTAGAAGCACGTTGTTAAGCCTGCCTCTCCCTCTCTCCTCTCTCTCTCTCTCTCGCTCTGCCTCGCTCTCTCTCTCTCACTCTCTCTCCCTCTCTCTCTCGCTGTAGTTCTCTCTTTCTCGCGCTCTCGATAAAGCTCGTGCTCGCTCTATCTGACAATCGACCTACCGTATACAAACTCTGGGCACATGGCTGTTGACAACGATACTTGAAAGAACCATGCAGATCGCTAAGCGCAGCCCATTTTGTCGTCCAAACATTGTTCCTAAACGAAATAATTTTTCGATATTCGAAAGAGCAATACGTAACTGAAACAGCGGCACTGGATTTAGGGGTTACGTATTGCT
>CATQJA010000854.1:0-91797 GCA_958295435.1 Mesorhabditis spiculigera
AAACGGTGTTTTAACGATGGTTTGCGATCGTTCCTCCATTTTTTCGACATTTTTGATACGCCATTCGATAGAGCGTCAAAAATCATACAAATAATAGCGTCTTCTAATTATCGAAAAATGGCGAAAATATCGAAAACTAGCGTCTCGAGGCGTCTATTTTTCGATGCTTATGAAAACACATCGAGAAGACGCCAGAAAAATAGCGAAAATATCCAAAAACGCTCCTCCTGTTTTTCCCTCCTGGCATAGTACCGGGGTATTTTTTGGGATACCCTGTAGTCCGTTGCTAATTGTCGTAGCGCCGACTAATATTTAGGATTAGCGGGGCAATGCTTCGAGTGACTCCAGAAAACGCCCACCCCCCAGCCGGACCCCAACTTTTATATCTCGGCTGCCTGTTCGTTTACAGGTGTGTAAACTATACCAAAATACTCGCCAGAGCAATACAAACAGTTTGGCATACTTCACACACCTGTAGATGAACAGGGCGCCGAGATACAAAAGTTGGGGGCCGGCTGGGGAAGTGGGGTATCTGGAGTCTTACCAATACTTCTTCAGGTCCACATCGACGGCATATCGAGGGATCCACGCTGCCGATGGCATCATCTCTGGACCACCTTCATGCACCGTTATGATGATGCCCACTCAGCAGTAAGCACAGTTTTTTTTGCGGCGGCACAGGCACCGAATACTGCATGGATTCCTATTCAAACGCCAGCTTTCAGATCCTTATTAACTTCCAACGACCGACTTATGCAGATCCGGTTGGTTTTTGGGAAACCAATTTCCTGGACACAGCTCGACTAACGGTTCTGCACTGTTAGCGGGGGGAACAAATTTTCCGCGTGATACACCCCTATAACAAAATAAAATCATTCTTTTCGCATTTTACAGAGTTTTTCGATAGAAAAACAATATAGGCAATAATCAAAATCTGCGAAAAGCGAGACTTTTCAGATCTTCAAAATTTAAAAAATATGATAAAAGTTCCTATTATAAAAAATATAAAAAAAGCTATTAAAAACACTATGAAAAACATCATATATCCTCAACAGGTGGTATATGTTATCGGTGGAGCAATAAAAGGTGTTTGGACCCCCCTGCTAACAGTCCGGAATCGAAAAAACCAAATGAATATGATTATTATTTTTGCAGCGCGTTAACAGTGAAGCCGATGCTGCTCGGGCGCCGATCAAGCGTATCCGGCTTCGCCAGCGCACCAAGCGAGACGAAGATGCGAACGTGTTCATCTACTACCCGATCAACCCCGCCTACAACCCCAAGTGCAGCCGGGAAGACTTTGACAAATTGGTTTGTAGTCATCTTTTCTGCTAGAGCTTTGGTTTTGGACTGCGCAAGAACTGGCCATGGCGTCGATGAAGCTCCGTTTTGGGTGTTACGAAGGGACTTGGTGCGACGAGCAGAATGCTTTTCCTAGGTATCATTACAATCCACGTGCTGCGATCATTCACTATCCCTTTGAAGTGAAATCCTGGCCAACGACTCGTTGGCCCGCATCTGCTACCCGCGCCCGTTGAAGACCTACATTCTTGGCCAGGGCAGGTACAAGCCGGTGAGTGTCGTTTTTTTGAGATATGATGAGCTGACAAGTCATCCCCGAAAAATTCGAGCCTAAATCCCGACAAGCAAAATCCGGAAAGTGAAAATGCCGACAGTCCAAACAGCGAAAGCTAAAAGCCAACATCCCGACAGCCATATTCGCGACAACCAAAATATAAAATCTGAAGTTTCTGGTTGTCGGGATTTTGGCGTTTTCCCCACCCCGGAAATATCCTGCCTTTTTCAGTGGTGCACCGAACCTCACGCCAATCCGTTTGAGCCGAAGAATGTGGCGAGCTGGGGATGTATGATACTGCCGTTCTGCAAGCTGGACCAGCCCGGAGAATTTGATGAGTGAGTCTGCTGCACAGTACACCCATTATCGGTTCTTTCGCATTATCGGGGGGGGGGACAAAAATTTTCTTTACGCAATCGATTTTTCGACCAAAACGACTTCTTAAAAATTTTTTGAAAGTTTTTGATGGATTTTCCAGCTAAAGTATAGTTTTATTTTACTAAAACGTTCTTAAAATACTTCCGATTAATAAGGCTTGAGCTTAGGCCTAGGCTTAGGATTCGGTTTGGCCCAGGATTCGGCTTACTAGGGAATGGTTTCGGGCGGACATCGGACCTAGATATATGACTATGTGCATCTTGTAGATCTCGACGAAGGACGAATCGGATTGATGTAACTTTTAGCTGCCAACGCCTTTAAATAAAAAAGTTGCAACGATTTAAATTTGTCTGGCATGGCTTCATAAGCCCTCCCGGCAACCCCGTCACCGTGGTCCAGTGGCCTAGTGATGGAGTAGTGAGCTGGGGAATCTAACGAGGGTTCGAACCCGCTCACGATTTTTATTTTTTTGCTTTTTGTCCGAGCTTCCTCATTACATTCGAAGGCCGTGAATAACTTTTTGTACATTATTTATACACCAAGAAACGTTCCTAGCGATAATACAGCTTCGGGCGAAAAATTAATTTTTTGGTCCTGTTGGCTGGTGCCTGGCTCATGCATCGAAAATATTTTGGAGGAGTGGGCAAAATTGTGGTCACGTTTCTTACAACGTTCTTAGCGTACCCCAAGTTCCATGACAAATATTTTATTTTCTCCTGAACTAGCCTTACTATGGTTACGTTTACGCTTACGTTTTTTACCAATTTCCAAATTTTCGCAAAAAAATTTCGGTATTATCGCTAGGAACGTTTCTTATGAAGCCATGCCAGAAAAATTTAAATCGTTGTAACTTTTTTATTTAAAGGCGTTGGCAGCTAAAAGTTACATCAATCGATTCGTCTCGTCGAGATCTACAAGATGTACATACTCACATATCTAGGTCG
This sequence comes from Mesorhabditis spiculigera, assembly GCA_958295435.1. Lineage (NCBI taxonomy): Eukaryota > Metazoa > Nematoda > Chromadorea > Rhabditida > Rhabditidae > Mesorhabditis > Mesorhabditis spiculigera. The sequence continues at coordinate 2,899 of CATQJA010000854.1, forward strand.
GATGCCCGCCCGAAACCATTCCCTAGTTAGGCTGAGGCATGGACCTACTAGGCCATCTAGACCTGGCAGAACCCCGATAATGCACAAGAACCCCAATACCCGCTCTATTTTCAGACAAAAATACCTGCGACCTGTCAGCGACAACGGAGACCTGCTGAACTGCATGGATATTTGTCCAAGGAATGAAAATGGCCGTGGATTGACGGAGAAACCGGATTGTCGACCCATCCCTAGCAATCCGGAAAAAGACTATTTCGGTGTCCTCGGCATTACGGTAGAAATCACGCCTGATTCTTTAAAATATTCTTTAAAGGAGAAGCTGGATTGGTGCGACGTGGAGAAGTCGCGTCGCCGAGACCCGTGGTCACTCAACCCACCGTGCAATCCGATCCCGCAATGTCGAGGAAATGTCGACGGGCGTGCTGTGGGTTTTCTGGGTGGGATCTACTAGGAAATGATCATCTACTAGGAGACAATTGCCGTATTTCAGCCGGATACGAGGGATTGGCGCAAGAATCTGCTCTACTACAAGAATGATGTTGCCGGTATCCCATGTGTAGTCTACAAACAGTGCAGTGCTTTGACGGAAGAGGAGAGGAAGGAGGTGAGAGACGTGGGGATAGCTTGGCTTAAGCTCAGGCTGAAGATTAGGCTTAGATTTAGGCTTAGCTTAGGCTTAGCTTGGGCTTAGCTCAGGCTTGTGCTTAGGCTTAGGTCCGTCTTACACTTAGGCAGAGATTTAAGCTTAACTTAGGCTTGGCTTCGGCTCCGGCTTGGGCATGGCCTAGGCTTAACTTAAGCTTTGGCTTCAGCTTAGGCTTAGGTTAAGCTTAGGCTTGGGCTTATGCTTAGGCTTAGGGCTGGAGGGAGATAAACATTTTCTCCAGTTCCACTGCGTCGGCTCGGTCCAGACAACAAGCACGACAAAAGCCTCTACGACCACAACGGCAAAGACTACGGCAAAGACAACGACCGAGAAACCGAAAGACGGACTGGGGGATGAGGTCATCTTGATTGCAGGTAGAATGGTTGGCCGTACTTGCTCAAATGACTTCTTTAGCCCTGGGTGGCGGACTCTTGGTGTTCATCGTCGTGATCATCATCGTGCTGTGCTTCTGTCTGAAGAAGAAAGACCAGGGCCCGAAAGGAAGCAAGCCGATTGTCGATGACATGGTGGGTCGATAAGTCGTTTTGTTGTACAGGTTGTCTCGAGAAAATGCCCTGCCCTAGCTCCCTATGCTTCCGTTTTTGCGATTTAGGTATGCATCGAAATCTGTCGAAAACGCCGGTCTTTTTCCCTCTCTCCGTCTCACCGATTTTCAAAATTCCGAAATGTTTGGCTCGATTTTCGCCATTTTTTAGGCGAAAGAACACGCTTTTTTGGCAAAAACTCCACACCACCAAACGAAAATTTTTCGAAGTTACCTTTAAGAAGTAAAAAAACGCAAAAAACGTTTATTTTTAAGCTTCGTACTGCTTTCCTGAGTGGTTGTGAGCGGCTTGAACTGCTAGAAATCGTTGTAATTGCTCAAAATCACAAATGATCATAAAATCCTGCCCACTCATACAACCCCTCCCCTTGAGGTGATTGAAAAAAATAGAACCCCGGGGTTCTATTAGTGGTAATACAGTATCTGTTTTGCAGATGAACGTCGGCGTTGGCACGGCGGTCGTCGACCTCGATGTGGTGCCAATCAGCAACGCCGAGGAGGGTCCATCGGAGGCTAGCACTGCAAGCACTGGCGGAAGGTGTAAGTGCTTTGCGATACTATCACGAATGTCACCTATTTTTCAGAATCCGACTACTCGTCTCCACCTACTCGATCCAACGATGGGCATCGCCATCACTCGTCTACCACTGACACCACTCGATGCATCACAAAAAAGCCCTTCTATAAGCCCCGCCCCTCCTCTATGCCTCGCTGTCTTTTTTTGTAAATCTAAATTTGTCCATCATTCTGTTTGCCATCGTGTGTAGTATGTACCTCTGTCCCTTCGTAATAAATCGGGTGCTTGGGCAGTCATCAAACGACACTCCACTGCTTGGCGGAGAGAACAAGAAGCAGAAAATGCGGTCAGGTTAGCATTCTGAGGTGAGCCCAAGATTACCTGGTACAAAATTTTACGCTGATACCCAGTATGTGTTTTCAGAAATTGCGGAATGACAATGATAGGAAAAGTAGCACCAATTTTAAGATACTACAAGCAAAAAGACCCTAACTTGAATATTACCAGAAAAATCTTTCGGAGGGGCTAGATAGCGGGTTTTACTCAGAAAAACAAAAGTTTTCAGATACAGCTAGCTTAAAGTCCATTAGTTTAAAGTCAGAACACTTTTATTGCGAGTTAAATGAGAAATATAATGTTTATTATATTGTATTTATACGTTAACCAAGAAAAACCAAAACAAATTATAACAGAAAACTCCGAGATCTTCCTACGTCTTTGGTCTAAAACAGGAGCACGCACGCATTATGTGGAAGCCGTCTGTACCATAGGCCATCCCGTGGTCACTAAGGACAAAGTTTCTGGGTTGGAAGTAAACCGTCATGAAATACCATTGCAGAACGAAAGCTTCTAAACTACAAAAAGCGGAAAACCTACTCGAAGAGCGTAATGATTTCCTTGAGGCCGAAGCGCTTCTGCAAGGCGAATGTTCTTTTGTCAGAGTGGAAAGGTGCTTTGAATTTTTGGCTGATGAGACTACCGTCGTCGTGGTCGTCAAAAACACTTGGGTTCCGCAGTGACACCCAACAGTACTCATCTGGACGCTGGTAGAGGAAATGAGCGTGCACTGAAAACCTTTGCGAATAGCCTTAAGAAAGAGCCCATGCTTGGTCGTTTAAAGCTTTACCGCCTCTGGCTGCGCTTCCTGAGGGTAGTCGAATTTCCTGCGCTGTTAAGGAGATATCAAAGTGCGTCTTGGCATCAGTAACCTGTAGATTTTTCGCTAGGGTCCATGAAATGAGCCAACCTGGGCATATGCCTCGAAAAATTCATCGTGCACATCGACCCACGGCATTTTCATGAAGGGCGACTGCGCATTGTTGAAGGCTTTCCAGAACGCAGAGAGCTGGATTGTTTGCATACGGTAGGAGATGAAAAATATGATACTTGAACTAGCTCATGTGTATCCGGATCTCGGCTCTCCTGGACGATTCCTAGGCCAGTCAACACCCCACCATGGAAATATATCTGTAATGTGCATTATGGGTTGTTTTTATGCGACCTTTTCCGAATTTCACTATGCCTATTTCGACTACCCCGTTCTCGATAACCAATCTTGAACGTCTACGGGATTCCTTCAATTGTTGGTTAATTATTATTCAACGCCCCAAACCAAATCCAGCAACTGCGAGCTTCACTATCTTTCCTTTTTATTAAGTACTGGTATTGGCGCCATATTTGGAAACATTTTCGCTTTCTACTGCGGTAATCCTTCGAAATTTGTGAAAATTGAAAATGGTGAATGGAAAAAAAACCGTAAATTCTGGTCACCTGTCAGATAGTGCGCTTGGCCTAAATACATTAATTCAATATATCATTCGAATAGAACTTCTCTCTATCAGCTATGTAGGCCAGTTAAAATGGATGACAACTCACAATAAAAAGCAAAAAGAACAACATTATTAAAAATTACTTCTCGGGGGTGAAAAATGACTCTAAAACTTCAGTATCTCGAGTTCTAATGAACAGTAGCGGATTTCACCAATATAGCAATGAGCAGCATCGCCGAATATCTTAGGATGAAAACTTACAGATAATATTGTGAGTCCCGGTTAATCCCGGCTCCCCAATTAGTTCATACCTTTGTCCTTGCATTCATGTGATTGCCGATCAGACTAATTTTGTCTTCAGGTGTGTCCTTGACACTGAATTTTCCATTTACGAATGCGAAGATGATCATCCTAAAATTGCGATGGATATGTAAGGGACCGGGCAGCCTGGCGATCGTCGCCACTACCATGGTGTAAAACCGACCCTTGATAAAAGACCGTGTGCCCATTTTGTAGCGATTTTTCGCACCAGCAAACCACACGATCTTGGCGATCAATCTAAACGGAAACATCATCGGAGCATCCATTGTTACCGTGTTACCTCCACATATCTGCCGGTTTTCAGGCTGGTCGCTAGGGCACATATTTAGGAGCGAAACCCAATCAACAACATCAACCGCCGGAAAGTAATCAGCCTTGTATTTTGTGCCGTGGATTCGCAGATCCAGCGTTTCAAAACCTTCGCTGGTTATAAGCACAAGCAGCGTCCTTATCGCAGGTTTGCCATTTTCTGTTAGAATGTAGGGCTACAAAATTCAAAAGTTGACGAAGCTGAACACCGACCTTAAGGAAGACACCGTCATAGCATTCAAGTGCAAATGTGTGATGGCTAGCATTCACCAGAGTTTCTGAAAGCGAGCGGATTCGATTCAGGGCGCATCGAGTTCTGCCACCCAAGGGGTCAGAAAGGGGACGGTTGCTCATGCAAGGATGGAAAAAAGGACTCAGAAAATGAAAGGGTTCTTCCAAAAGTGTCACAGCAATTTGATTGCGTTGCTAAATAACGCAAATTATTTCAGGAAAATGTAATTTTTGTCGGACGGTTGGTGCATGTGGGTATGCCTAACCAGTCACCCAATTGGTGAATCTCCAGATTAATTCTTCAATTTTAACCGGGTTGAAAAGCCGCTTCGCGACTTTTGAACCGAATTCCGATCACTTCCGTTTCGCCTAAACCCGTTTGCCTTAAACCATATCAGCTTAAACCCGTTTGCGCCTAAAGCCCATTCCGCCTAAATCCTATTTCGCCTAAAGTCATCGCCTAAGGCTTCCGCTTAAACCCATTTCGCCTAAATTTAGGTCATCTTCATAAATAAATTTTTGACCAAAAAGTCGGCAATTTTCGAAAGCTTTATAATAGTTTCGTAAACTTTTAAAAAGTCTCCTTGAAAGTCTTCATTAAAAGCTATGTAATTGGCTTCACAACGTGGTTTTTGACAAGGAATTTGCAAAATTATGTTTAGAAAATCCTAAAACACTTACAAGTATTTCGAAAAATGGTGATTTTTTGGTCAAAGATGCAGCAGTGCAAACCGTCAATAATTTAGGCGAAATGGGTTTAGGCGAAACGGCTTTTAGGCGATATGGGCTTTAGGTGAAATGGGATTTAGGCTAAATGGGCTTTAGGCGAAACGGGTTTTAGGCGATATGGGTTTAGGCGAAACGGGTTTAGGCGAAACGGATTTAGGCGAACTGGCCGTCACCCTTTGAAACCCTAGCCCCGTCTGATCCTATGAGAGTTCATCATTTGCATAATTCTCCCGAGGGTAAAAGAATAAGAAGCTCTCCCCCACTTTCCATTATATAGGCTGCCGCCACTTCCGGCATATGCTAAGCGTTTCCTAAAAAGAGGAGCGTCGCTTTTTTCATGAAAAACCTAATTTTAATGTCGAAACTCGTGGATTTTGTAATATCTAATATGTGTGCAGTTATCTTGAAACCATTACGCTCCTAATGACATACTAAAAATACAATTAACTCTTCCGTATATCGAGATATCCTCCGGACAACCTGACGGAAGGTGCATGAAAATGCACACACACAGACTATTTTTATATATAGTTGGATAGTTGGATATTTGGTACGGCGATAATGGTTAAGATTGCATGTGGATTTTTCAACTGTGAATAGGGGCTAGAGAAAATGGAGCGCGGTCGGGGACGGGATAAACGCTGGGTGCGTTGACCAGACTACTAAAAAGGTTGGTCTTAACGACTTGTTAGCCTCTTTAATATCCCGGACCCAACCTGTCTGCAAATGCAAGAACTAATTCTAACCTTTTGTAGGATCGTACAACAAAATCGAAACGGAGCTTCCCAAGACGGCAATCTAAAATCAAATCAGATTTATGTATAAACCCCACTAGCGTAAGACCATGTTCCTGAATGTGATGCGTCACAATTTTATGAAGTGGTTGTTGGATGATCGGGCGTTTCAGTGGCGGCGTATTGTGGATAAATTCGCCGTAGGCCGCCTTTTTTTGAACATCCATGTTCGTGAACCAAAACTACCGTGAACTTCGCTTTCACTCCGTAGAATGTACGTACTCCGCAGTAGTCGTCCGGCGATTGCGCCGCAACTCGTCTAAATATAATTGACTTCCAAAAAAGCGCTTTAAGTTGTTTAAGCTTGTAAAAACCATTTCCTGCGTCAGAGCAATTGCAGGTTTAACTTTGGTCTGTCAACGTTTTTTGAGCCCCTACTGTCGCCAGCCTTTAATTGAATCAACACTCACAACCCGAACATGCTCTCCTTGGATTCGAAGCTGTTCTGGTAATCCTTGACCGAAGCAAACACTAAGTGTCCTTTTTCGGCGTCATACAACATCACAGAAATTGCCTGCAAAAAAAGGTAAATCCCGTCTCTGAATTTACAAACCCGTCTACAATACGGGTTCAGGCCACGACCATAGCCAAATACCTAAAAATGGGTCTAACCAGTTACGATGAGGATTCTACCACACTGCCGTGGATGCCAGCCGGGATGAATGCCTCCGCACGGAACATGTGATCAATTTTCGTCCAATGTTGTGGGGTGAAATAAAAATTTTCTAAGAAATTTGATAGGATTCCTCGCATTTAACTAACTGTTTTTAAAGGTACATTTGTAGGTCACAATGGTCGCATTACCAAGCAATAGCGTCAATACTTGGCTTAGAGGGTTGTAGCATAAATCAGCCACTTGGGAGTGTCTGCAAAAAAAACTACGTTAATGGGTTCGAAAACGGCAAACGCACAAACTGGACCAAGTATTCTTGTCTAGGCACTCTACGGGCCTGAAAAATTTATACACCGATTATCTTGCTCGGTTCGAAAAGCAACAATAAATTCGCCGCCAGGCATATGCGTGCTATCTAACCGTACACACATGCGATTAATTCCACGATTCATGGAAAAGTGTGATGCTGACAGCCCCACCGCCTAAAACGAGCAAATACTCACCTATGATTCGGAGCGCCACCGCAGAATCTCGACGTACCTATGAACTCGAGCGCCTCATCTCTACCAAGTTTCCAATAGAAGAATCCATAACTAAATTATCCGCTAAAAACTCTCTTGTTGATTTTACTCCCAAGCGACGAGCAAACACTGCACACTCTCCGAGATCCGCGTGCCGGCTTTTACCAATCGCACGACGTGGTCATTCTCATGGTTAGGTTTTACCGTGGAAGTTATTGGGAGCCGGCATTGCTTGCCGCGGGCTTCCTTCGGTTGTAGGTCCCAATGCTAAAATATGTGTGCCTTCTTTGAGTATCGGGCGCGCGTAACATATTATTGTATATAGTGGACAACAAAATAGCCCGAGTTATCTCACTTTTCTCGCAATAATACTAGGGAAGAAGCAAAGAATATTGCTTAGGGAAGAAGCTCGCCTTTCTATGGCTCCCGCCTGGCGTTTCGGCATCATTTTTTTCCGGAGCGTGACTTTGGGGACTGCTCATTTGCGAACCATACCTTTAATATGTGTCCAGAATCTTCGCATAGTTTAGCGAAGATCGATGGGTACTTGTAGAGAGCATCGTGCGTTTGATCATCGGAAATATTTCGTAAGCCGACACTAAAGTTGTGATTGTTTTGATCAATCGTATCAGCTGTTAATCGTAGACTTGTCCACTCGTCAAAGCGACTCGAAAGTGTTAGATATAGGCCTTTTTGGAGCCTGCCTAATTTTTAACAAAATCAGTCGCCGCTGCGGGAGGAAAGCTCGCAGTTTTTCCATTTGCGCGAAGCGCATTTTTGCCCATAGCTTTTTGAAAACACTAAAATACACCGATTCTGGGGCTGCCCCTGTACAGTTCACTCGATTTTAAACAGTTTCGATGTCTCATTCATTGATTTTGGGGCAGAAACCGCCGGCGACGTGCTTTTGGAGATCATCGCTCGAATTTAAAATGGTTGTGCCCGTAGTGTGTACGATGTACAGGCTACAGGTTCCGGCCGTAACGCGGATTTTGGCGTGTCGTGGTCCCATTAAGACCTACACTGGTTTCACTTCATCAAAATAGTGCACAGCCGGTACGCTATACGTCCAACCGGGTTCGTAAACTATCTCAGGACCTTTTATGGGCTCCAAGCTGTCAGCTAAAAGTGGATAGATGATTTTCCGGTAAGGCAAAACTCACGCAATTTCCTATGGTCTGGCAAGCGTTTTGGGAGTAGGGCCCCAAGATGTACCATTCTGATGCTCAGCAAAAACACAAAACTGCGCTGTAGCGGGTTGTAATGGAGCACCCGCTCAACGACAAGCGGCTTGTGCGAGCTTAGCCAACCGACGAATGTGTTAGCGCCTTCAATAAAGCTGAAATCAAATAGCATGAATTGGATAGCAGCGAGAAACCCCAAAGATAGGGATTGGGATTCAAGTATTAACAGTTACCCGGTGAATGGACACGGGGGCGGGAGGTTTTCGACCATGACCTGAAAACGTTTTCTTTTGTTCTGAAAGTCTTTGTATCATGTTTCTCAAAAGATTTGCTAGGGTTTCCAGTCAGATGCTTACATCAAATTTTGCTTTTGTCGGATTCACCAGCTCATATCCGAACATATCGTCGACACGATGTTTGCTTGGCTTTACTAAGCCCAAGCCACCATAAGTCCCGCCGATTGGCTTGAAAGCACATCTTAGAATAGTTGAATTACGATGTAACCTTTGCAATCTGGGATCGACACTCCAGAGAGTGGATGCGCCCGACCGCTGGAGTCAGCATCCGAGCCAGAATTAATTTATCAGATTTTACGACGTAATGCAGGACGGTATCTGCAAAAGTATCAAAGGTCGCGTCCGATTGATGCATTACCATTAACGCTGATGTAGTATCCTGCGTTAAACAAATCATTTCCGGTGGCGTAACTGATATGACGATTCGGCGTTCGTGCATCGCCCTCCGAATCGCAGATTTTTGCTTCGCACATCTATAAAATCTTTTTTTCCTGTAGCCGTTTAGCGGAAGTTCAGCAGCCAGGTTTTAAGCTTGGGTTTACGGCTTTCACCCATAGAAAATCTCGAAGAAAGCCACGCCCACCTTTCCCTTTTTTACATTGATATATACGAGGGTTTCCGTTGTGGCCAGCAGTAACTGATTCTGACAAAGGATCATGTCCCAACCATCCACCAAAGTATTTTTCGGCTAAACGTGCATGGTTTAATGCGCAAAATTTCGAACCTGCTTCCAGAGAAATATTTTCGGCGTGGACGTTTGGGGCGGCCAATAAACCACTTCCTCCGTGCCTTCAATATAATAGGCGAACGCTGGATGGTCTGAGCAAGCCACACTTCGCTTTGATGACTTACTAGATGTACGGTTTCTGCCAATATAGAAGATACCGACGATTTCGGTGGTAATTTTGCTGTCGCCGTCAGAACAGGCTCATAAGTAGCGTCGAGAAATTTTTTTATTTGAAAGGTCGTGGGGCCGCTGAGCTGAAAGTAGGTTTGAACATGCTGGAAATTTTTATCTTCTTAGGCATGGGCTTCTCGCCCTTCTTATTTTTTTGCATTTGTAGGTGATACCTTATGATGCGGAATATCAAAAAAATGCCAATTTCGAATTTTGTACAAAATACTAACCAGCAGCTGATCACCAGCAACTTCAAAGCGTGCATTGACTGGTGGATCATAGTATCCCGCCAAAGCCGGCACCCAATCGACAACTTCCGTGCACGGAATCACTGGATGGCCACTAAAAATCTATTTTTGAGTTTTTACCCCCCCACACCACTGCTTTCATACTTCACCTACCCTCCTAGATTGTCAATAAACAGCTGCAGTTTACGAAGCACGACATACTTCAAATGACGAGAGACGACGACCAATATCGGGTCTAATGGCATCCAAAATTCATTCGTATTGCGTTACCGGATTTTTTGCCGACTGCAAGAATCTGCCTGACCTCGCCCCCATCATCAAAAATCTTCACCAAGTTTTGGCGCGAAACGTGCGGAGGCAGAGCCCCGTCGTCCTCGGCTTTATGAAACTCGATGAAATTGCCGACACCTACATGCGTTAAGGTATATCAATTTCAAGGTATATATTACCAGAGACAATATAAACTCCTTGTCGTCCCATATCCAGCGTACAAACGGCGGTTCGTGGCAAGAGACATGGCGGAAACCTTGCAGTTGCCATTTTGGAAAAGCCTTGCGATTTTGAATTTGCCGAGGCCTGCCAGAAAATCTATGATATGATAGTAACATGCAATCCTCAAAAAAGATTAAAGAAAGTACAAGAAGGTGTTTTTCGTAGCTTTTTTATGCTAAACAGGGCCGAAAAAATTGGTTCCCACCTAAATATATGCTATCAAACAAATGAACATGAGAATAATTGCTCAGAAGATGCTGAGATCCTTTAAAGGTGCACTAAAGTCTTGTTGGTTTGGTTACCGGCCGGTAACCGTCCGCGGGATAGCAAACAGGGTTACGGTAGGCGCTCGCCGCGGAGCAAAACCGAACCCTGACTGCCAGCTTGGGGCACCGCCTTGGACCACTAGGCCAGGGGAGAGACGGGAGTGGGGGAGAGGAGAGGCGATAGGAAGGGGCTGGGTGGTATGCAGCCGTGAGCCCAAATTTCCTACCGCGACCGAACTTTTTGATCGAGATTTTAGTGTACCTTTAAAGAGATAAGGGAGGAAGGCCCACGCAAATCAGGGCTACAATTCGCAAGTTGCCGACCGGAAATGCTGATGCAAAAAAACGGGGTAGAGAATGGGCGGTGCGAACGAGGAGCCGGGACGATTTATGTTGTTTTGAAGCTGGAATCGGCTTTGTGCTTATTTATTCGGGGTTCCTGATCCATTTAAAGCGTTAAAAAGCAGCGAACGTTTGGTGACAGCACAAAAGAAACACCGAATTTCTCGCCCGCTTCACGCCTTGTCGTTAACGTTATCTAAAAAATAATGACGGGCTAGAGCGTGAAGGGGCACGCCCTTGCTCTATCCTAAATGAATGCAGAATAGTAATGCCAGAAGAACGTGTTTGCCGGTGTTCTGTGTGCGTAAAAGAATCATATGTACTTGGAGAAATTGGCTCTGAAAATCTGCCTTTTTACAATTTCTGCACGGGGAGCATCAGAAGTGGATTTAACTCGGTCGTACATTTTCAGCATTGTTTGTATAACCTGGAAAGGTACTCCGCCTTGTCCGCCGGGACCTGTCAAGTCAAGGGTAAGTGTTTGCATGGCGAACTGCTTCGCCAGGAAAATTGTTCTCGATCAAAATCTTGGCGGTACCCGGTGAGCGGCTCACCGCCCAAAGCTTCCCAGATTCGTTAGATTCCAAAGTGTCCCAACTTTGTCCTACATTTTTTTGGACATAGCGCTTGGCTGATTTGACAAAATTTTGAATTTTAAGAGAAACGAACCAGGTTGAAGCGAGTTATCAACCGAAACGAGTTATTTTATGCAAAATTTTCCCCAAAAATTGTCGCGGAAAAACGCTTCGGTTTGCTCGTTTGCCGGGGAGGTGATAAGCCAAGACGCAGGCCCCCGGTGTGAAAGTTTGTCGGTTATTGATCGAAATGTGAGTCAGCGGTGGTTATGAAATTTATTCATTAAGCAGATTTAGGGATGAAGCAGGGTTCGAGCATCTTGTTTCTTCGTCCTTAGTTTTTTCCAAGGCAGCTTGCGCCTTCTTCCACGTTTCACGGAGGTGAAGTCGGTGCAAAGCTTCTTTCTTTTGGTTGACCCTTGACTTTTTCTATAATACAATTTTCTAAACCTGCTTTTCGAAACCAACTTGGATCTTTTCTACCACCCTTCGTTGGCAGTGTTCGAGTCGCATTTTTTCGAGGTGATAGGTTTTTGCAGCCGCATCAGCCTAACGAATATTATTTTTCAAATTTGTTTTTACCTTTGCCTGCGCTGTGGTTGCAAGGTGCTGTAGGTTCTCAGCCCTATCTCGCAACGCATCCAAATATATTTCATCCGTCTTCTTCTGGACTTTGAGTTTTTCAGTGGCAGGGTCTTCTTCCCGCAGCAACACTTCTTCCACCAGAGTCTCATGGATATCGATAGAAGGTGTATCGTCATCCAATGATACTTCAATTTCCTGTTTGACATCCATGTTGCAGAAATTAAATAGGTCCGGAGTAAATGAGCCGGGTTTCCAATGAGTCCTCGGCTTATCACTAGGCACTCACACGGGCTGTTTTCTCCCAGAGTAAATGACGAAAACCAACGCAAAACTAGCAACTGTCTACTACGATCCGAAAACCGGGTACTGCGGAATTAATGAAATACAGAGACAAACAAAGGCACCAATCAAAAAAAGTAAAAGAATTTCTGAAGCAGCAAATGTATAAACCTTTCACAAGCCGGCTAGGAAAAATTTCAAGAGAGAAAGCGTATACATTCCTAAAATGGATGAGCAATGGCAATGTGTGTGTCCTAGCGGCAACCTTTTATATGCTACTTACTGCACGCCTGATTTCCTGGTGATAAGCCATTAGCATCGGCGGTTTCCGGTGTAATTAGCAAGAAAAACATGGAACAATATGGACGAGAGAGCGAAAGGGGAGATTCAGAATTACTCTGCGTCGTGGAAAGATTTAGAAAAATTACGGTTTGTAGCCACGGCGTAATAAATTAAACTGGAAGCTCGAAAGCTTGCGCTTAAAGGGATAAGGAAGTCCCAGTAGGTTAGGGCTCTTCTATAATTGGCAGAGAGTCAATCGGAAATGTTGATTGAAAAAAATGGGCAGAGAGTGGGTGGAGGCAAGCCCGAGCAGAGAAGATCTATGCTAATTTTAGTAATAAAGCCCGCTTGATGCTAATTTTTCTTCGGCTTCCTGATCCCTTTAATGCATAAATCTTGAAGCCTAAGGCATGAACTGGCAGCCGAATTCACGGTAAATTTTGCTATCCTCCTGTGGTTTTTTGTGATGTACTAACTCCAAAACGGAGCGTCTCCTCTAGCGGCTGTCGAGTCACCACACTGGCCTCTACGACCAGCCGCTTACGCCACGAAAATCGGGATCGATCAAAATCTTGGCGGTCCCCCGGTGAGCGCCTTTCGCCTGTGCGGGGGGACCTGTTTTGGAGTCTTGCCAGCCGCGATCAGCATCGCCGAAAATAATGGGGTAACTGTTTTCGGCTCTTGAGATTGAGGTGAGAAATCCTGTTTTTTTTAAGTTTTTCCATGGTTTGCACCGGCACTTAGTAGATGTTTTCACAAACTACAATTTCTTCTACTTTCATGTCTCTCAACTGATTCCAGGCCTCGTGGGCCCCCGAAAATGCGGCAATATTTGAGTGCAGACCTCGACGGCTTATCGCAGGATCGTAAAAAACCTTTGAAGGTGGCCCAAAAACGGCTTTCCCGGTGTCAAAATGGTCCCAGCTTTTATGACTTTTTGGTTCCTAGTTTTATAGCTTGTAATTGGAGTAGTCTGCTGCTTTGCGGGATATCTCGCTATTTTTCAGGATTTTATAGTGCTCATAAATTCCCCCGTTTTTCCGCTTTCAAAATTCATAAATCTTTATCAACCTATATTGGCGTTGACAAAAATTGTCATTAATATAAAATTTTTCCTAAACGCAATTAGAACGTTAAGTAATCCTGGCAGCTACTAGCTAGTTTTTCTAAGCTGCAAAAACTAGGTAAATTCGGATTTTTGGTGCCCGTAGACCAGCTTGTGAGTTGAGCCTAGAAACGTACCTAAGCTACGAAACGCAAATTCTTGATGCCAATGGTTTTATAGCTAATTAATCGCCATGCTAGTCAGCCTATGATGACCCCCAGCTTTTACAGTCTTTTTGGTCTCTCCCCCGCCTCTGTTATCTGACACCTCTCCTAACCGATTACGCCACTTCGGGTGATGACGACGGGGTGGCATTCGCAATGCTCGGGTCATTTCCGTTCGGCTTATAGTTGATAGCTTTTAGTCTAGTTTAAAGGAACCAGAAAGCGTGAAATTCGACTCTTTGGCGCGATTGAGTGTCGACAGCTACGCGCCACTTCCCAATGCGCATCAAAAATGTCCGTTTTTGACGCGTTTTACAAAAACTACCACTGACAAATTCAAGATCTTTGATTCAGATACACATTTCTTTAAAGATTTTTATCTATATTTTTATAGATGCTTATAAGAATACTTCGCAAATTTTCTCCATTTTTTATTAGTTAAATCGTCGTTACTTGAGAAAGACCTAATTTTCAAGAAGTTATGTTGACGCTTACCAGTCCCTTCAAAAATACTTTTAACGACAAACCGGAGATATTTCGGGTATTTTCACGCTTAAATCACAGGTATCCATGCCATGGTCCACCGGTAAAATGACCCAATCCATTTTTCATGACATTTCCCCATACCTCTTCCCCCCCCCCATTCACGAAAATCAACACCCTTCCCCCGTTTTTCCGGGATTGTTTTTCGTTGCCATGGCACGGGCGATTTTTGATGGCTATTTCCGGGCTTTAGCTGACCGGGACGACACGGCTTAGTCATTTAAGAAAATGCACTTTGTCAGCATCCCTCTCTTTTACTTTGATGAAATTATTTAGATTTTTTATTGAAAAATCAGGCCAGAGCAGACGTATTTATTCATTTATGCACAGCAATCACGCCATGAATTTTACGTTGATAACTTTTCACCTGTTTACGGCAATTGATATCCCCTTTTTGAAAATCTGTACGTTGCTTCCTGTTTTTCTGTTAAAATTGCCGCTTGAAATTATTGTAATGGCCTTTTCCTGTGCTTGGATTGGACTTAAACTAAAAACTTAACTGGCGTTTTCCCATTGTCTAGGTTTATCTATCTAATTCTCGCGTCCGTCTCCCTCTCCCCCAGCTCTCTTTCTCTCTCCCCTCTCTCTCTTTCTCTTTTTCTCACTCTCTCTCTCTTTCTCTCTCTCTCTCTCTCTCTCTCACTCTCTCTCCCTCGCTGATTCCGAACGCTCCAATGTCTGTTCCCGACAGCCGAGCAGTCCATTTTGTCATTTAATTTCTTCTCCTCGCTCCTGTTTGGTGTGCGACGTAGCGCTCGACGACGCCTCCAACATCCCCCGAACCGCGCCCTCCCCCCGCTAATTACATTTGCATTTTGCCAAAAGCCACGAGGACCACCACTGGCCCCCACGAGACCCATTGGCACCCCTGAAGCTATTTTTCATGTTGGTGGTGATCAGTTTCAGGGCGCTCGTGGGCAACAGGCATCGATTTTCAGGCCCCTTCATTTTCCCAGATTTTTTTGAATGGTCATGAGAATTTTTGGGTTGTTTACTTTTCACGAGCCCAAAAAGGTAATTCGATGCCCGTAACGGGGTTTTGTCGGGGGTCACGATGCTCTAAAATAGGCGCGAAAAATTCTATTTGCCTAGACTGAGTGGGAGAGAGTGTTTGGAGCTGGTGTTCTTGGACAAGAAATAATGCCCCTTTCTAGTAATTTTCCTGATTTTAAATTTCTACTTCCAAAAATACATATTAAATTTCAATTAAATTTTTGGCAGTAGAATGAAACTTTTCAATAATTTTTACTTTAAGGAAAATTTTCATCAAAAGGACTACTAATATGCTAGTCTTCTTACACTCAAAGTTCCAAATGATTGAAATACCGCTTTCTAATGGCGTTTCGATCCTTTGGAATCTATTTGAAGTTCCGAAACGGAAGCAATTATCGATTCTTTGATCCTTATTCCCAATAGAATATTATAATACAATTAAGGTTCCAGCTGAACTGGAAAGTATATATTTTTGTTTTTCTTACGTCAACTCCTTAGAATTCAGACGATCGCGCAGGGCGGGGCGGCGAGTGCCGTCCATAATTCAAGGATGAAGTGGCTTGAATCTTTCTTATATCTCTCTGTCTCTCTCTCTCTCTCTCTCTCTCTCTCTCTCTCTCTCTCTTTCTCTCTCTCTCGCTCTCTCTCCCTCTCTCTCTCTCGCTCTCTCTCTCTCTCCCAATCTGACCCGTTTATCAATAGCCGTTAAATGTCTCCTGAATTTTGTTGTTCTGCTACAAAAATTAAAAATAATGAAGTTGTCTATGGTTAGTAGTCTATGGTTTTCCAATACACTTTTCATTATTTTGTAGTTTCACCCACGTCAAATTGCTGTTCCCTTCCGTACACAATTTTCTTTCACCGCACAAAAAATAGTCATGGTCTGTGGGGAAAAGGGAGATCCAGGCCCCCATCCGCCTAATAGCCTGCCGAAGGGTGAAGTGGCCCAATTTAGGGCCCACACCCAGGAGGGTGAGATCCGCCCGGATGGGCCACACGGTCAATCCACACCTCTTCCTCTTCCTGCCGTCGCTATTACGACTAAATACCTCAATCACTAGCGTTGATACTTTCCATTTTTTGCCATGGCTACTAACGAAGCTTATTGCAGGGTTGCAGGTTTGGGGCCAATTTAGTTGTTGGCTACAGTTAAAGTGGATGATTTTTGACGTTTTATGGCTGAAGCTTAATTTGTTGGAAAAGTTGCAGAAAGTTATTTCCTTGAGAACCGACCATAAATTTCCATAGTAACTTATCAAGCACAGAATGGTTTCTCAAAAACGCCAAAATGTCGAAACTATGCAGTTTTCCATCAACAAGCTTTTCAACGTCGAGTTTAGCAAATACATAACCGTTTTTGGCACTGGATTTTTTAAATTTAGTTTTCAATTTTTTTGTATTTTTAATTTATCAATATAAAATTTTATTAAGGGAAGCTCTCGATATTGAAAAATAGTGATAAATTTAATTTAATTGAAAACCTGCGCAATTGACTATTAGCAAAATCAACGCTATTGTTTGAGGACAGAGAAAATTTCATTTCAGATTGATTTTACTATCGAAACGTCTTAGTATGATTTGTACAATTTGTTCTAATTTTTTAGGCATCGGAAGCAGCCATTCGACCTCTTCAAAACCCAAAATCAAGGCAAAAACCCAGGTTTCCCAAATTCTAAAAGAAATTCCCGTGCCGCTCAATACATTTCCAGGCCGCCCCCAAACAATAGCCCCGGTCACCACCATTTTTCACCCCAACCTCAAAATAAATGCCTCAGCAGCGGCGGCGGTTTGTGGCTGCGGGTCTGCGTTGCGCGGTGTGCTGCGTAGTCGATTTTGAGGAAATGCTTCCGGCCACAATTTCTTGAGGGAATGGAAAACACCGTTGGGTGGGGGGAGGAAGAGGATGGGTGGCCACAAATACGCTCCACAAATCCCCCGGTGCTTTCAAATTCCCCTTCGATTCTGGCACGCGCACCACCGGGGGCTGCTTCGTTCAGCATTTTTCATTGTGGGTGACGAGGTTCCGGATTCTGACGGATTTGCTTTAAAGGGACCTAGAAGTGCGAATCAGCCGCTTTTTTCTCTGAGGTCTACTCAGCTACGCGACGCTTCAAAGCAAATGTTTGGGTGTATTTAGTTTTTTTTTGCACAAGCTCCAGCCACTAGAGGCTAACCAACAAGCAAAAAAAAGATCGAAATGTTGAAATTCAAAATCCGCAAATCCATCATTTGGAAATTAATAGTGCCAGAATTTCAAAATGTCGAAATTCCTCATATTGAAATCTATGTCGAAACTTCATAATTACGAATTCATAATGTAGAATTTCCATAATACCGAAAATTGAGAATATCGAAATTTCAAAATTTGAGAAATATGTGTTATCAATTTTCGCATATGCTTGTGTAAATGAAAAAGAAAAATGTAAATTCTGCATTTTGGATATGCTACAGTTTCGACCTCTACTTTTAATGTCTACATCAGGAATTTCTGCTTATGAAATTTGACACTAGGAATTTCGGCATTATGAATTTCGAAATTATCATTTTTAACATTTTGCAAGTGGTCCGTTTGGGGTTCTATCCAGCTTACGCAAAAGCAAATAACACTAAAATGAAAATGATTGGAAAGATTCCTTTGCAAAATTCGCGATGGAAGTGCAAAATCGTTTATTTTCTATTGTCTAAACATTTTTTCAAGTCGCGCTTGCGTCGAAACTATATTGTAGTCTTAAAACTGTCTAGAAAGCACTTTGCAAAGATTTCTGTTTAGAACTATTGATCTTTCAATACCCAGACATTAGTTAGTTACGCATCCCGCGTTGCCAACTCATTCTTTTACGAAATCATCTCCCTCCTCCTGCCCAACTGCCACAACCATATTTCTCAAACACCAAAAAGCCTTCCCCTCTGGCCCCCAAGCGGCCGATGCCAAATTCGATTCCCGTGTGTGCGCGTGAGGCAACAATTTCTTTGTGTTCGTTTTCGAAATTTCTTTATTTTTGCTAAAAAGTAGGCTCTTTCATTTTTTCAAGCACCTGGCAGTTGATCCCTTAATTTTACGGATGAGCCACCGTATGTCCCTGCAGAATATTTAAATTTTAGCATTTCTCTGCATTAATCGTCATTTCTTTTCCAACGATAAATCGGCGATAGACAGCAATTTTCTACATTTTTAATTGTTTTAAGGTTTTTTTATTTTTTAGATACAAAATTTTCTATTGTTTTTTTTTGGGATTTATACAATCCATTCATTACGTGATTTGATAGGTGTCGAGACAAGGAAACGCTAATTCGGGCCACGAGATTTTCAAGCCATTTTTTGAAGAACCGGCAAAATGGCGGGGTTTGTGATGAAGCAGATGGTGGGAGGGAAGCTGAACGAGATGAAAGGTGAGTTATTTCCGGGAATTATCAGTAAAATAAAAGGTGTCTTTTAATCTAAACCCGATTACCATTTTCCAAACATTCGAAATGAGATTAAAAGTTTTATTGAAATCTGATGATCGCGTTTTTAACGTTGAAAAGACTCGTTGCAATTTCCAAAATTTTATATCAATTTAAATTAGCGTAAATATATTTGTAGTTCGTTACTGAGTCTATTTTGCTATTTTTTCAGTCAAAGAACTATTTTCTAACATTTTTAATAATATTTTCCATTCGTTATTTGATAGATAAAATTGTTTTTACGATTTCTTACTTCCTGCGTACTTTTAACGACCTTCTACTCGTTCTTTCCAACCATATTCAATTTCTCAGTAACTTTTTCAATGAAAATCGTTTAAAAATAGCCTTCAAATCATGCTTTTCGATAGATTCTGAAATTCCACTACAGAAACTCCCTACTTCCGCTTCTAATCCTCCGATTAGCACACCGCTTTCCTCGTAAAATAACCCCCAGCAACGCGCGGGGCAATATACCCCATAAAATATCGCTATAAGGCCCACGTGGCCCCAGACTGGCTGGCCCCCAGAACGTTGTCAATTTCAACGGGGTGGTCCCGTCGGGAGGACCCCCAGCGGCACTCAATGCCCCCTATTCTAGCCCTTCGACATGCACAAAGACCCCTAACGCTTAAAAAAACGTCGATAGGGTTGCGGGGTGGAATGCGGGCCGGGAGGGCAAATGTTAAGCAAAAAATTGGGTGTGCTTGGAGGTTTTTCGACTTGGCAAGACAGATTAACAGATGGTAACAAACTCAGGCGAGAGCAATAAGTAAGGATAAAACGGAAACCTGCATGGCCCATGCCAGTCATGAAACCTGGAATATGTAGAAAACATGCAAAACGTAAATATAAAGCGTAAACGTAGCAGTTCTTTCCAAAGGCCGTGAAAGTGCCTGACAAGGCATGTCTATGAATTTTATTGGCCGTAGGCCCCTTATGTATCATTTAGTGCTGCGATACGCAACGCGCAAGATCGCCTTTGCCTAGCCTAATCGGTTTAACCCTCGACCTACCAACTTTAGCAGTTCATCACGCAATGGCATTACGCCTATTGAATCCTAACTTTACTGTCCCTTGCACTTTCCAAGAATGATCCTCGATGGATTGATAATCTGCAAGTATCTCTAAAAACGGCATAAGAAAACCTTTGGAGACAATTTTTGCTGGAATGTTAGTTTCACGAGGCTTAGGCTTAGGCTAGGGCTTAGCTTAGGCTTAGGCTTATTGTGTAATTGTAGGTGTCATGCTTTGCGGTCTCTTTAAGTCAAGGAATCTCAAGATCTATGGATTTTGGACTTACGTGCAAGCTTACTATGCTTCCAAATCTGTGTTCGGACCCCTGTCTCGATCCAAAAGCGCCTCATGGAAAGGTCTGCTCACTTTGTTCCGTTAAGACATAAAAAATAAACGTAGAATAAACAGTAAGGACCTTCAAAATCCGAGAATTTCTGCCTTCCATGTCTTTTTAGAAATCGAAATCTGGGTCCCGATCCCTCGTTCCATCCCAAACGCCCAAAATTTGGGCCCTGAACCTCCGAGGCTCCGCGAATCCTCCTCGCGCATTCTGGCCCTAAACTCTTTTTCGCCCTACCCTCCGCTAGCAAAAAAACCTCAAACACAATGGGCTTTTTCCTGAATTCCAAAAGCGCGAACACAGAGAGGGCGACGAGCACGGGGCGGCTGAACAAACCGCAAAGCTCGCACCAAAAAAAGTGATGTTTCTGCGTGAATTTTTGGAGGCGAAGGATTTGACAATAGACGCGGGTGTTGGTGGCCCGGATTAGCGGGCGTGCGGATTTGGATTTGGATGGTTGGCCCGAAAAACGGGAAAACGAGAGCAAGAGAGAAAGGGATAAAGGGATAGAAAAATTCCATGATGGGATTCGTTCATAAAGGTCGGAAAGAATAAAGAATAGATTTTAATGTTTTTGAGGAAGGAGAAGGCAGTGTTTTGCTGTGGAAACTTGCAAGATTTTCATGATTTTTTCTAGTCTTTCTCAATCTCTCACGATCTCTCTGCCATAGTCTCTGTTTCGCTCCCTCGCCCTCTCACCCTCGCTCTATCTCACGGGCTTACAGTAGTTAAAAAGCAAGCCCATAGGGCTTTTTAGACTTTGTCTACTTGAAGCTACAAAATCTTGAAAAATCCACGATCTCTGTCTTCCAGGCCCCTTTAAAATTGTTTTTCTGAGAGAGGTTCGGGGGTTCCAACCTATTCAGGGGAACGCTTCCTTTCTTCAGGAGCTGGAGGGCTCGAACAAATGGCCGTTGGGAGACGTATAAGCGTGTCTGTAGATCTCTCTCTCTCTCTCTCTCTCTCTCTCTCTCTCTCGCTGTCTCTCTCCGTCTCTCTCTCTCCCTCCTTCTCTGACCGTTGATCTATTTCGTCAAAAAATGAATCTATGTATGTCGCGGTATGTCGGTATTTCTCTACATCTGGTTTTCTCTGGATCTCTCTTTCCCTCTTTCGCTGTCTATCTCTCTCTCGCTGGAAGAACCCTCTCTATCTATGGTTTGTCTGTATGTCTCTCTTCCATCTGGCTGTCTTTCCGTCCGTTTGTCCGTGTATGCCGAAAGGCGAGAGGCCCGCCTGGGGCAGCTTTTGAATGGCCTGTGGGTGTGGGGTGGGCCCCCCGAGTGGGCCCCCGGGGAGAGGCCCAGACCCTTCTCAATCTCTGGTCCCTCTCCGTCTCCCCCATCTCTAACCAACCCCGCCCCGTTTGAGGATCTGCTCTATCCGGGCCCCCAACCCGCACCACAAAAAGAGCCTCCCGAGCACACACGTAGCTTCGGGATTTTCCTATTCTATTTATTTGAAGTCGGATCTACCCTTTGAAACTCTGCCAAAATGAACATGATCGTGGGCTCAATGCTGGGCAACCCGCTGGGAGGTGAGTGGGAGCTGGGGTTTTTATTGGTTTTGAGGGTTTTGGTTGTTTTTGGCTCTCGACACTCTTTTTCGGGTTTTATCGGCAATTACCGTTAAGTGCACTGTCAAAAATTATAGAAATATCTTCGGCTTTTACCTTTGTTCTTTTAACCAGAGTTATGTAGTTTATTATACAAATTACTACCTAGAAATGGTTTCTTGATGGGCCAAAGCTTGCTGTGGCCACCATAGGATCTGAACAGACCGTACAGATTTTTTCTGAGTAGTTTTTGAATTGCTTAAAGTAAGAATCAACGATGAAATTTACTCAATAAAATTTGTTAGTTTCGTTCACTAGTCGAACCCGTTATGCGTAATTCTCGTTGAGTAAATTCACGAATGTTTTTTGGCTTGTATTAAATTTACCGCCTGATCCGATGCCTTCTGGTTTGTCGTAGCGGAGTTGATCCTTCACTTCAGGCGAATCTTGTCTGATAATTTTTTACTTTATACCTAAAGGGCCTTAAGCAACCCTATTTCTCGCTTTCTCTCTCTCTCTCTCTCTCTCTCTCTCTCTCTCTCTCTCCCTTCAGCTCTCGCTCTCCTTCCCTCGCTTTCCTTATCCGGCTGTCTCTCACGATTCTTGCTCTGGATCTATGGGTCCATCTCACTCATCGCCCGCTCTCTCTCTCTCTCTCTCTCTCTCTCACTCTCACACACTCTCTCTCTCCTTATTGCATTCTTTCGCTAACATTATCAATCCCCCTGTAACTTCTGTTCATTTTTCTGTATAGCTCCCTCTCCGTAACATGCCCTGATATTTCTCCTCTCTCTCTCTCTCTCTCTCTCTCTCTCTCTCTCTCTCTCTCTCTCTCTCTCTCTCGCTCTCTCTCTCTTTCTGTCTCTCTCTGTCTCTCGACCAAAGTACCTCCATTTTACTTGTGTGATGCCCTCCAGACCTCAGCATAAATTCCAAAGGCGCACGGCTCGCAAGCCATCGGGTTGCGTGACTGCCAGGAATAAGTGGGTTGCCCCTGGTCGGCTTCTCGGCCGCCCAAAAACACGAGCCAATGCCGCCGAAAAAAACCCTCCTGGGGAAACTCGATCGTCGCGGGACCCCTAACCGGGGTGTGGCTAGATAGATAGATAGATATAAACGGAGTGAGAGAGAGAGTGAGTCGTGAGTGAGCGAGCGAGAGAGAGAGAAAGAGAGAGAGAGAGGGGGAGATGGAGAAAGAGAAAGATATGTATATGGCGGCCAACACGCAGCCCTCACGAGACTCTCTCACACACACCGGCTAATTAGCCGCCCCACACACCGGCCAAATTTCCCCCGGGAATTGGAGCGCGGCGGGGCTGAACGCTTTGCTGACGGGGGACAGGCAGAACTTTCGTGGTTGGGAAAAATTTGCGGAATAGGAGAGAATTAAAAGGATGGTACCAGCTAAGAAAACTTCGGAAATGCATAGAAAACACGGGGGTGAGGGTTTAATGTTTAGCGTCCCGTTGGCGCAACAAAATTAAGTTCTGACCTCAGCGCTTTGCCTTGCGAATCCCTTTAAAATTATTTTTGCGAATAGCAAAACCAATTTTTCAACAAAATTCGTTGTCGAGATTGTCGAGATTTCGGCTGTCGGGGTTCTGGCTGGACTCTTCTGCGTCCGTATTGCTCATTTTTCACATCTTAAGGCATCATTTTTTTAACTACCGTAACCCCTCCCCAGATTCATCCAATATTTCCAACACCCGCACATCATTTGCGGAGAAACGAGCTGCTGCCCCCAAGGCTTGGGGCTGCTCCGCTTCTGATTGCCCCAATTTTGTCGGCGTGGCCCTCGGGGCGGCGGGAGATTCCCGCCGGCCCTCATTTTCCATCTTTCTCATATTTCTTCCGGGAAAGCCAATCAATGGCAAAGCTAGGGGTCGAAGATTTAGGAGTGCTTTTTGGGGTTGAAAGTCGAAAAATGCACGGAACATAACGCAAGATTGATGGAATTACTATACTTTTTTGTTTGCTAGAATTTTCAAAAAAAATAAATTTTGCGCATTTTTAATGTCTGAAGTTTCAAAAGCCAGGCATTAATAGCTTGAATCTCCAAAACCCGGGTGTCACCGTCGCTTTTAAACAAAAATGCGAGCCCAAATTTGCGTAATTTCGATAGGGCAGAACGCGAAATGCTGGAGTAGATTGTTCAGCCTATTTTTGACGTTCGCCAGGCAGAGGAGACCAGCCTGTGACCACCCCTTTAAACCCGAAAAAAATTGAATCTCCGGACTCCGTGACTTCACCCATTCAGAGTGTGGTCTTTGGCTCCAACCCGTCGAAATCCTCGGGGCAGAAAAAGGCCGAAAAACGGATTGTGCCGGCGGGTGGGCTCGAAATTCGGGGGAGCTCGACGAAGAAGCGCTCGAGGCACTTCTGATTGATGTGCCAAGGAGGGGGTTTTGTTGTGTATGTGTGCGTGTATGTCGATCTTCATGTATGTCTGCCCCTCGACCTCGTGGAATACCCAGTAAGGAAGGCTTTTGAGAAGGAGGCTCCTGAGGGCGGCAATCTGCCTAGGGAAATCTCAGGGGTGTGCGACCAGGGACGAGGCTTCGGGACCGACTTCCGGGTCTTTGGGTCGGAAAAAGATTGGAGGAGGCCTTCAGCCGACGTGTTTAGCATAGACAAAAGATAAAGGGGAAAAGCACAACATATATTATTTTATGAAATTAACCGGACGCTGACGTGGTCAGGAATGCTTTGGAAGGGACCGGGAAGTCAAGAAATGGGAATTTCGACATCGACGTCGGTTTTGCATCAAGACCGCACTTAAATTTTTGACCTGACAACCTGAAAACCGAAAAAAGAGCTGTCTTACTGTAGCTGTCGTTGCGGAAGTGAACTAAATATCTAGTAAAAAGCATCTTTATAGGTCAATGAAAATAAAAAATTTTTGTAATGAGATTTTTTATGTTCTGTCACTTCGCGTCAACGTTGCGCCTTTTGATACTCAATTCAACAAAAAAGCCCGGTCCTCCTTGCTATTTTCAAAGCATAAATTCCGTAGGTTGTACCCGCTGTAGCAGAAATAAAGTTTTTTTCGTGGTTTTGAGCCGGACATTCAAAAAATTTTTTGCATAGGGCCGCTCTCGTTTTCAAGTTACGGCGTTATTTTCGAGTTTATCTGCTTCCTGAAGCTCTTGATTGCGTAGGCTTCTCCTCCTCCTCCTCCTCCTCTAAAACCACCCTCCGAAAAGCCTTTCAGAATACCCAAGGGGACACATCGGCCTCTGGCTGGGCAAAACGGCCCAGGCCCCCCTGAAATGTCTCGTGGGCGGATGGGAGAGAGAGTGGGTGAAGAGAGAGGATTAGAGAAACAGAGCAAGGAGAAGAAGAAGAATTGGTCCTGAAGCATTCTTTTGTTCGAGCGGCCCCGCCTGGGGCCCACCTCATATTTGGGGGTCCAGCGGCTCGAAAGAAGGGTGGGGAACTGGCGGAAAAACGAAACAAGAGCAAAAAATTGTAAAACATATTTATATTCAGTTAACGAGTGACAACACCAAAAATTTTGAATGACTAATGGGACCTGAAAATGGCGGCGTCTTTTTAGGGTTACTTTTTAAGGCTTTTTTCAGAATTTATCTAGCCTAAAATATTTCTGATCGATTTCATAAGGAACTGCCACTTTTTTCTGCGCCTGCAAATTTGAATTTTATGACTTTCCGGTGCTTCGTGACTAGACGATAAAATCGACGTTTTCCGGAAACCCGCCTGTTCGCGGCTTCAATTTTCCATGACAATCACATGGCCGCATTTCTATTGAAACAGAAGGCTAAAGGTGGTTTTGATCTCGTTATAGACATTTACAAAAAATCGTGAAAATCTTTTTGATTATATGCCAAAAATTCGCATTAATTAAATTTCGAGGATAACTGATTTTGAAAAATTGAGAGCAGAAATTTTAGAAAAATATTTATTATTATTTTTAGCAGTATTGCCAAAATTCTATTTTTGGTCAAAAAATGACGACTTTAAGATTGGGGTACCGTACGCCAATTTTCAATTTTTTTACTGGTGTCGTTAATTTTTTTGACATCTTTCTAAAAACTTCATTAGGTGGCAGGTTTTAATTTTACACACCACAGATTTTATTTTTATCAAAAAAACCACGTTTTTTTATTTATATTTTCAATATTAGCCCCGTCACTCACGCCCAAACCCACCATCCGGAATATAATTTTTCACCCATCCCCCTCACCCGGCCAGTAACGGAAATCTGATGGTAGCAAAATCAGCTCCTCGGCGGCTCCCTGAAAACAAAGATTCCGCTTGGACCCACATATTACCGTAATTAGGGGTGGCTTGTTGGCGGGGCTGAGGTATCATTTTTGGCCAGCACCTCAACCTGCTGCTATCCTATTCCCCATCATTTTCCTGGGACCGCTAGGGGACATTTTGACTCCCACGGATTCTCGCACGATTTTCTGCAAATCGATTTGGTCCTGTTATTATGACTTCCGGTCATCACCATCACCACCATCAGCCCCTGACTTTTGCGGCGAAAACACGGGGATTGTTCAATGAGATTAAAGGTGATGTGGAAGTACAGTAGCTTAAGGGCCGTGTCATAATTTGATTTAATGGTAGATAGGTTTCCCAAGACGGAAATGTCTAGAAAATCTCTGCTAGTTTGTGAATTTTGGATAGGTTTTTCCAGTTTCTTGCATCTTCCGAGTTTTGAAACGGATCGGTAAACCAAAAGTCGACATGTTTCGACTCCTCAAAGATTTTTGTTAGCTTCGATACCTGGCAACCATTTTTCCGACCATTTAAAGGGACGGTGAAGTGAAAAGATTGATCGGTGAAGTCAATGGCATGGCACCGGAAAATGTCCCGACATTACTGCACCCCCCAATTCAATTTTATTTGACTATTATTAAATTTTGTCCCAAAATTAAGGTATTCTGAGTTTTCTAAGTTTCGCGCCTTCCGCATTCCGATTCTGAAGCATCGCCGAGCGTACCTTAAAAAACTTAAACCTGATTCCTGGCATCCAGACTATGCAAATCTGAAAAACCGGGAACTTCCAGAAAATCTTGCAAAACCAAGATTTGCAAGAACCTTGAATTAGGTTTCAAGCCCCTAGAGTTTGAAATTAAGTCTGAATCGACCCGCTGGAATCACCTCCACTCTAAAACCAAATAAAAGTGCCAATTTCCAGGCGGACTCGACTCACTCACCGGCGGAAATGAGGGCGAGGGCGAGAAAACGGCCGAGGGCGAGGACCCAGAGGTCAGTTCAAGCGCAGCTTTTCCTTGTGTAAATCGTTTTAAATTTACAAAAATGTTGATTGATAAATCTTAAGGTTTCTTGATAAAAAACCCACAAAGATTGCAAAATGAAAATTACTTTTTCCTATGCCTTAAGCCTATAGAAATATATAATCATTAATAACGGAATTATAAAATATAAAAAACGCGCTAGAGGTTTTAAAAGCAAATCCAAAGAAAATTACTACGTAATTACCGGCTTTTTGTGCGTTAAAATTTTGGGCTTTAAAATATACCAGTTTCCGGGTGTTGGCTAAGTTTTGTCAATTTTATGTATGTTTTTTAAAACGTTTGAAAGTTCTGAAATAAGCTAGACAAGCGGACGTATCAAATTCCACCCCAAAAAAACAACTCAATCCCGATCCGAATGACCTTCTCGTGCATTTTGGCAAATCCCAAAAAGTGACGCTGTCACGACTCCTAAAAATTCGTCCCTTGACGCCCGTTTCGGTCACATTTCCGGGTCTGGCTAGCCAAGGGCTGCTGCCATGTCGGCCCCTTCGCGTCTTTTAGTGCGTTTTTGGGAGGGGGTAACGAGCGTGGATCCGGGGAGTGGCCATCCACCCGAGGCTCCGTTTCCAATTCCGGCATGTTCCACTTTGACGAAACTTTTATTTTGGGTTGCAACTGGCTTGGCGACTCTTTGAAGGGCTTTAAAAAGCTGGCTTTGTCTTGAACGGTTTGAACTTCTTGAACGTCACCTGAAATCCGAAAACTTTGGAAGATGTAGAAAAACCCAACTTTTTTACTGCAGATTGAAACATTCTGATCCTGATCTCTGTAGATTCCATAAATTTCGCAGATTCCGGATATTCCGGAAACATTCCGAAAAATTCCTAATTCTGCCTAGAAGCGGAGGCGTTCCTCAATTCGGCTCAAGCTCTAGCATATTCAAGTATTTAAGGCGGAGTTTAGACATTTCGAGAAGCGGGCGTTCACTCTTTTGGTTCTATAGTTTTTTTAACGGAATGTAACGTTTACAGTTAGCTAGACCACCAGATTTTTGCAGGACTTTTTAGGTTACTATTTGATATATAAGATAGATAGGCATAACCTTGCCAAGACGCCCGCAAAAACGTCGTCATCCCCCTGAATTGTCAGAATAATCGGGGAAAGGAGGGGTGGGCGGGAGACATTTGAGTAGTGACGCCTCTAAAATAGGTACACTTCCTTGTGATCATAAGTTAATAAAATTTATAGATACTTAATTCTTTTATCACTATTCATTATAATAAGAGCATTAAGCTTCCACTCTTTGTGAAAATTGTTAAAGGACATTCGAATTTTGGCGGCTTTGAGCCCATTAGGAAATTAGAATGCAGCTGTTCAGGATCGGAAATTTTGACAAAACGCTCTGGTTCCGGATCTCTGAACTTTAGGGTTCATAACATTTTAGGTCCTCTAAAACTTGTTAACCATCAGAATGCCTAACGCCTTGACTGGGGAAGCTCTCAAACCCACGAAATTAAGCTTAATCAATGCTTTTACCTCCTGATTATCCATTTCTATTGGCTCTCTTGGCCGTGCTGCATCGCTAATTCGCATTGACATTTGCGTAGCGTAGCGGAAAATTTTTGCACAGCTTCCATGGAGGAAAACCTTGGCCCGTTGCCAGGGGTAGCTGTTTCTATTCCTGTTTTCGGATTTTTGGTGATTTTCGTAAAGTTTACAAGATGTAGCATTGCGACTTTAGCTAGGGCCTAGAAGGGCGGGCAAGGCATTCCTATGGATTTTGTAGAAATTGGCGATTCTGAGCGAGTTTAGCAGCCCCATCTAAAAGTTCATCTTCTGCCTGCCAGAAGCGTCTCTAGATTTTTTATTCTCCTGGAACGCCCGTTTTTAGCTCCCTTCCCAACCCCATATCCCCCAAAATTCCAAATCCATCCCCTGGGATGAAGCCCGGATTTAAAATAGCGTTCCGTCTTTTGGCGCGTCCCGGCTGGTTCACGTCCATTTCATGATCCCCGTCAGATCCGCATATATCTTCCGCTTTTGGAGGGGGAAATGCCGGAATATCGATACTCAAAATACCGACGAGCAGAATGCCCGACGGTTAAAGTCGACACGGCAAAATACCGACAAGCATAAACCCGACATGAAAAATGCCGAATGCCAAAACACCGACAGCTCTAATACGATCTAGTAATCAAATAGCTATAGATATTGATTTGGCGCGTGTCGATATTCTGGTCGGTATTTTTGACCGGTTGAGGTTTTTCATGTCGGCATTTTGGTTTTAGTAAATTGACTTTTCGGGGCTGTCTGCAATCTGGCTGTCGGGATCGTGGTAATCGATATTTAGGCTGTCGGTATTTTTAAGTTCGCGATCGTCGTCTAGAAATTCCGTCTTCCTCTCTTTCCCTTCCGTGATATTCGTCAGATTGACTCCACGCCTTTCTTCTTCCTCCTTTTCCGCCATTTCCCCTTTGAGCCCCTGTTGCCAGGCTCGTAAATTTTCGATGAAAACGCGATGAGAACATGGCCAACGGGAGGGGGGACCGGGGTGGTTTTTGTTCATTTTTATTTTTTTATATGTCCCGGGTGGTAGAGAGGGGAACAAGCACACATACATTTTGGAGGAGCGGGAAGAAGAGCCGAAACACACGCGGGCCTTTAGGACATTTTTGGTCATTTCGGGCCACACGTGTTCCTCGCAAGATTTTTCGTGCTCTTTGAAGAACTTTCCATAGCTTCAGCATTTATTTTAAACCGAAATTAGCTATTTAAAATTATGTCTATGCAAATTCTTATCTCATACGTCTCAAAAGAAGCCTTTGTCCCTAGCCATCGAATCAACATTCACAAATAAAAAAACTTAAAAAACTTAGCACAATATTATCTACCTGCCGGATTTGTTGTAAAATTAAATTAATTTTAAAGGCATTTTGCAAAATTTTATGAACGCGAACTTCCAAGAATGTAGCCTATTAAACTATTCAATAAATCTAAACGCAAAATAAAAATGTATTTCAATGGCCGAAAATGGAACTTAAATATATTTACATTTTCAGGTCGTAGCCGCGCGTCTCGAACAGGAGGAGCGCCGCAAGGAGAAGCACCGCAAAATGGAGCAGGAGCGCGAGAAGATGAGGCAGGGAATTCGCGAGAAGGTAAATAGATTACTAAATAGAAATAGATAGATATAGAATAAACGACTTATTTGGTTGTTCATTCTATTCGCCGACGTTATGTTATTCAGAAAGTTTCGAGCTCTTGAATTCTCAAGATACAATTTAAAGGAAAACCGTTTCGTTTTCAGTACAACATCAAGAAGAAGGACGAAGATGGTGGAATGGGTGGATTTGACATGGCCGATGGAAGAATTGGAGCGGCGAGGAAGAAGACGCCCGAGGAGTTGGCTGCCGAGATGCACGCCGAGGATGATAGTGAGTTTTTCCTAATAGCTTTATCGTAATTTTTTGATACTAAAGTCTCAAGCAAAAATATGCCAAGTGGCTAAAACTACGAGCGCTACTTTTAATAGGGTTTCAATTTACCACTGACGGCGTTCGTCGCTGGAAAAAGGAGTTTTTTTAAGTTCCCAATTCCTTGTAGTGTCTGAGTTTGTAAATTAATTATTTAACTATTTTGTTGGCTCGTTATAGAACTATAAGACAAAACATTTGGTAAATTTTACATACGGTTTTCAAAGGCTATGGAAACCTAGGTATCCAATCCCAAAAATTCTTGATTCCCTCGTCAAAATCGCGACTTCCTGCCTATTATTACGCTATACCGAAAATCTCAAT
Organism: Mesorhabditis spiculigera; assembly: GCA_958295435.1. NCBI lineage: Eukaryota > Metazoa > Nematoda > Chromadorea > Rhabditida > Rhabditidae > Mesorhabditis > Mesorhabditis spiculigera. The sequence continues at coordinate 33,544 of CATQJA010000854.1, forward strand.
ACAGTTCCTCGGAAATCCCTGCTAGCATGCCTTTTCTGCGTGATTTGTAGCTGGAGTTTTCCAAAATTACCCAAAAATCTCTGCTAACCTGCCTGAAACAAGCGATTTTCAGGTTTTAAGATGCGTATATCCCGCTCTTTTAAAACAACTCTTCCAAGTTTTTAGCTAGCTTACCTGGAATACCTGCTATCGTTTCCATTAATGCATCAACGGGCAGTCAACCGGGAATTCCTCATAAATCTCTGCTAGCCCGCCTCAACCTCCATTAATTCCAATATTAATGTTTTTTTCAGGCATCATCGGCCAACTCGGCCTCACCGAACACGTCGACAAGGCCAAGGCCACCGTCAACGGCGCCTTCGAAATGGTCAAGGGATTTTTGCCGTTTGGAAAATAATTCAGATCCAAATTTCGTAATTTTTCATTCCAAATCTCGCCAAACCACCATCTCATTGAAATGTACATAGCAGAGCACCAAAGAATTTTCCCGCGAATGATCCCGGCTGATTTCCTTACGCGTCTCCAAAATATACTTAAATTTTTACTCTCAAAATTAGACACTTACGCAAGTGATTTGAATACACCGTAAGTTAAAATGATAAAAACGCTCTAAACATTAACAAAAATTTAATCCACTTTTTCCTATTTTTCTTCTCTCCTTACACTACTGATCTGACGCAATACGTAGATCGATTCTGGAAATACTAGTAAAAATTACCCCTAAACGTTGCCATCCATTTTTCACATGTAGATTTCTATATTTGCTCTACTAACCCGAAATTTATGTAGTATTATTTATTTTTATTTGAAGGTTGTGAACGTGTGAAATTGTCGAATAAAGTAGTATAAAAACTTTCGAATAAGGAAATATGCAAAATACAAAAGAAAACAATGAAATCGAAGCAAAAAGATCACAATTGGCGCTCACAGACACGAAGCAGGGAAAGGTATTAAAGCGTATTTAATAAAAATCATTAAAAAAATGTTTAACAGGCACTCAAGGCTTTAAAGGGATTGGGAAGTAAAAAAAAATCGGGCGAGAATCTTAAGCAGATCGTTAAAGCTGTTTTTTTATGCCGTAAGCCAAGTATTTTGACCAGTTTTTAGTGGCAAACTAGAAGTGATTTTTGCGGATTTCGTTCCATCACAGCAAAAGATAAAAGCGCCAACAGCATTCGAAATTTGTCTATTTTTGCTTCCTTGTCCCTTTAAAAACATTCAGCCATTTCACAGCGAAAATTACAAAATTTTAAAAATTGGACCTGATTAAAAAATGAAACTTCAAAAATAATTTTAGCATCCATTTCGTCATAAATCAAATTCAGAAAAAAAGCGTAAAAAGCTGAAATATTTACATTAATAACAACCAAATTACAAACAGCTAACTGAATTGGGTCTCGGCCGTCTTTGGCCGCTTTTGAGGTAGCAGTGTCTCTAAAGCTTCCGGTTGCTGTCCGTTGCCATTGCCATTTTGGTCGGCGCGCCTCCGCTAAACAGGAATTAATTTTCAGAAAAACTAGTAGGATTTTGGACGGTATTACGAACGTAAGCTTTTACCAGGCTTTATGTCTCTAATACCGCAGCAACGGGTCGATTCGGGGGAGCTAGAGGTTTTTATGCATATTCATTGCTGTTTATTGCACGCTCTTTCTCTCTCTCTCTCTCTCTCTCTCTCTCTCTCTCTCTTTCTCACGTTCAGGTTTCAGATATTTTAATAAGAACATGAAAACTACCTCTCTGGCCTGCTTCTGCCTTCTTCTTTGACTATTGACAGCGACAAATATCAATAGGACGCAAATTAGCAGCAACGATCCGAGGATGAGCATGAACGATAGGGAGGTCGGGAATGACGGCGAGTCCTGAAAAAAAAGTTTTCGTTAGTGAGAGAGAAACGAGAGCGAGGGAGAGAGGGAGAAAGAGAGAGAGAGAGAGAGAGAGAGAGAGAGAGAGAGGGGAAAACGAGATCGCTAATCTACTCGACTTACAAAATCAAGCCACGAAGCCGCCTCAGCCTCCTTGGCCTCCCTCCAAGCGTTCCATTTGGACCCTATCCGATTATGGGGCTTCCCGCAAACTTGCATAGGGTAATCAGCCGGATTTGAATAGCAGACACAGGTCGTATTTGAACCGCTGAAAATAAATATTTACGTTTCTGTTTGTTGGAATCTGGTTTACCCAAAATCCGGCTGTAAATTCGAACATTTCACGTGGTCACAATACTCGTCGGGCTGGTTGAAGCAGCAGTTGCATCTAAAAACGTGCATTAATGTCGAGAAAGAGAGAGAGAGAGCGAGAGAGAGAGAGAGAGAGAGAGAGAAAGTGATTGAGAGACTCACTTCCCGCTACCGCGCCTAAAACATCGCGTAATGAATTGATGGCAGTAGCTTCCTGAGTCGGAGAATTTTCTAAAAGAATATTTAATAGAAAGGTGTAAACCAGTGATGGAATTACCTGCATATACAAACAGTCGGTGGGCTGATATGGGAAGTTGGAGGTAGATTTAATAGAGCTGTGCTCTGATTACAGAATAGACTATTCCAGTCGGGGAGACATCTGAAAAATGAGGTATTTTATTCAGTATCAATGCAATTTTCTAACGCATTTTTATAGCTTTGAATCAACTTTTGTGGTAGCGGGTAAACATTTTAAGGGCTCGGAAAGTTAAAGCTATATTAGGATACGAAAAATCCCACGCGGGGCATAGTTATTTTAACCAGTGATTTAACAAAATACAAAATGCACAGTCTATCAAATGTAATCAGATTTTAATAGTCATAAACACATACCGGCAAGGATGTGAAAATATCGATCGCCCCGCTCGACTCGAATATTCCAGCGGCGAGTGTTGGATACCTGCTACTGGAAAAGTTAATACAGAATATAAGTTTTTGATAGCTATTATTTACATTACGTTACATTACTTTGCTATGATACACTTTAAGATCAAATAAAAAGTTCATAAAACGGCTATACAACCCTTACCGCTATCACAGCGATACCGCTCGCAGTCATCCTGGGTGGTGCCGTCGGCGCATAGCTTGCCGAGGGCCAATTTCAGAAAGAAAGTCAGGAATAATAGGCAGTTCCCTATTTGCAATCGATTGAAAACTGAAGTAAAAAATCGTATATAAAGATTGAACCAGAAAATACCTTCAATTCGCATGGAAGCATCAGGTCTTCAAGACAATTTGAGAAATAGAAATAGGAAAAATAGCTTTTATCAATCGGAATGTATGTTTTTTGCTGACGGTTTTGGATCTAAAAATGGAGTCATCATAGGACTAAGATTAGCATCTCCAGGAAAAAGCTTAAAAGAGTAGCAAACAATCGAGAAAATGATTTTTTTGTAAATTTTCCAGTTTCCAAAACCTTAAATTAAAAGGTTTTTCGCTTTATTTTGACGTAAAAACAGTCATTACCTTATCAAACAGCTAAAAAAATCAGTGCCTTCCGAAAACAAGGCAAAGCCGAAAATGCGGGCAGAAATCCATCGGCCATCCGCCAGGCCCTGGCGCGGCAAACACGGAACGAAAAGATAAGGCGCTCGAGTGGCCACTTTATAGGCGGTGGACGAATTTATGAGCACCGTTGAATGTTGCCAATGGTGGAAAGAGCAGGAACATCAACGCGCAAGAATGGAGTGACGAAATTTTGGTCTTTAAAACGGATTTTGCATAGATTTTCATGAATTTGCGGCACGCAACGCCCAAGAGCTAAAAAATTTCTACGCATGAAAACGCTTCGCGGCGTTTTTATGCTTAGAAGAGCAGGCAGTGCCAAGACATTTAAGTTTTTGTAGGTTCATGGTTCCTTTAATGGGCCCCTAAGCTAAAGTCGAGCGTGAAAACAAAAACTAGCAACATGAGACAGTATCCGACGTTTTGACAACAGTCCAATTCGAAAAAGCAATTCACCCCACGCGCACACGCCGCCATTTGCATAATCCACAGCGCGGGTTACGAGCGTTTTCCAAGGCTCGCCAAACTCTTTGGAAAGTGCCGGCCGCCCATTGGCGGGCCACACACATACGCATTTTACGCTCTTGAATACCTCATAAATTTTTAACGCGGGTTCTCCGGCCATCTTCCGGGGTGAAGCTGGACTGAGTGACGGCTGTGGCAGTCTAGTCAGGTACGGGCAACACATAAGTAAGATGTGACAAAAAAATTAAGGACTTTCGGCTTTTTAATATGGAAAAATCGGGAAATAATGAGAAGCGAAGATTTTTTGCATGAACAATTTCACCGCGCTTTTCAATATTTTAAACTCTTAATTATTTAAATTCCTTGTATATTGGCTTAAGTGGAAATTTTAGATTTTACAAAACCATTTATTTTGAAACACATCAACCCCGATAAATTACCAAATTTGAACGCTGGCCGCACATCTAGGCGCATGACCAAAAAAGGCAGGGAGGCACCCGGGCAAAATGCGTCCAAAAATCGACACCCCGATACGACACGAGCGCCCCATCAAATGCTGTTAGGATTGCTCGGGCGTCGCTTCGGCCTGGCCTTCCGATGCCCGGGCCGCTCCATCCGGTTCAGCCGGGCTGAAACTGCGGAAAAAATAAGTCTGGGGTTTGGGGGTGGAAGTTTAGAAAATCCAGAATGCCGACAACTCAAATCCCGACGGGCAAAAATCCCAACAGCCAAAATACCGACAAGCCAAAATCCCCACAGCCAAACGCCGACAGCTAGAATCCAGATATGAAAAATCGTTGCTCTATAGGAAATAGCAGGCAACCCAGCTTCAAAAAAAGTCGCGGTTTTCGCTGTCGGGATTTTCGCCTGTCGAGATCATGGCTTTCGGGATTTTGGCTAGAATTCGGTCATGGCCTGATTAAGCGATTATACCTTAAAAAGGAAAAATTTACGATCCATAGTGCAAAAAAACACTACCAAAAATGCCAAAACTCTTGCAAAACTCCAAAACACATGACGCCCCCTCCGCCTGCCGTTGTGACGCCAGGGGCAAGCAGCATCGGCCGGCTGATGATAAAAATATGAGAACGCGGCCGCTTCCCCCAGAATTGGCATTTTGGGAATGTTTGGAAAACGTCCAGTCAGCTGAACGCGTTTCGTGCCATGTCGTGTTCCAGGATTTTAAGCTTTAGATCCTCAAAAGTACAGAAACAAACGCTAGAAAGAAACGAACATTTGAAATCATGGCTTCCAAATCCATTTAAAGGGACTAGGAAGCTACGGAATCGACATCTAGACGTCGGCAGAAATGTTAGATTTCAGATGGCATTTTCTGCTCATAATGAATGCTCCAAAGTCGAGCTTAAGTTCTATTCATTTTGTCATAACTGATGCGTCAGATAGAGCGTGGCGGTTGTCGGTACCTTGTGAACTAATCAGGTCGACTCTGGCGTATGCAAGTCTTTTTAAAACCGGCAGCGTCTAAAGCTCGTGAAGTTCCTGAAATGCGCCCAACTTTTAACATTTTATCAGAAAAAGTTGTAGGTTCCAAGTCTCATTAAAGCCAAGTCAGGCGACCTGATGAATTTTTTTGATCTGTAAGCCTGTTTAATTCATTATATCTAGTAAAAAAGAAACGTCTGATGCCAGAAACAAGCTGAAAAATCCCTGCACGACCTCTTGCTGACGAGCTTTTGCGAAGATCTGGGGCTAAATTAACGGGAAATTGGCTGTTGCACCCCATATTAGCGGTAGCCGCCTCCTGGGCACGGCCTGACAAATTGGCAACTTGAGGGTTGGGGGCCCATATGTCACTTTCTACGTACGCAAGAAGGCAGTCACGCATTTTAAGGGGTGGGGAATGAGGAGACAAAGAAGGGGGATAATTGGTGGGATAGCCCGGGGGATGAGGGGTGTCTAGAGGAGCGACTTGTTGCTATCGAAGAGTAAAAGTTTAAGATCGTCTGGGGAAGAATTCGAACTTAAATCCTAAATTTAATATCGGAACCATTAAATAGGAGATTTAATCCATATATACATAAAAACCAGAATCATTATTTATGGATGGAACGGTCCGAGAAATTACAAAAATTTTGTTTGAAAAACCATGAAAAATTAGAAATCTTCCAAATATTGTTTCGGAAATAATTTTAAGTAAAAATATAATTTAACTAAATTTATTGAATTTAATCAATTACTGGTGTTTAAGATAATAGGTATAAATAGGTTAACACAGTGTCATCATGTAGAAAAAGTGGACAATTTAAAATTTGTCTAATCTATCAAAGTTAAATGTGGTTTTTCCTTTTTAGCTGTTTAATGCAACTTAAATTTGTAACATATCAAATTTTTACAACCTGTTTAAAAGGTTTGAATGCCCTTAGCTTTCAAAATGGCGCGAATCTCAGGCCCCGACTTCTTATCGTCTGGCTCTAAAAGAATGTCTCCCAGCTTGGCGTTCCTCCGGCGGCGCTATTTTTTGCAAGAATTGCGAGGGTGGGGTGGATGTCCGGCTGGGGGCTGCCCCTCAAATCGGAAATGCCACTCGCGCTGCATTTGACTTTGGCCGCCACAAGCGCGCGTCATCCGAAAAATTTCGCCGCAAGTTGGTGGGTGGCTGCCGTAAACTTCTAAAATAGGATGGAGAATTTGGGTTAACCAAATCAAAGCTGGCTGAAAAATCCACAAATTTTAGACAATTCGAAAGCGGCAAAATTGCACAAAAAATAATGATTAGGAGCCAAATCTGATAATTCAAACGGGTGAAAGCCAAAAATTGCCTGAAGAAACCGGATTTTTAGCTTTTCAACTCCTATCAGCTGTTTCCTTCGAAAAGACTCAACAAACAGCCACCCCGCTCGGCCTATTTACCGATTCCGGATCCATACCAATGCCATGCCATGCCCCCCCGGCGGCTACTCTGTGATTCCGCATGGGGGCAGACGACGAGAGGCCGAAATGGGTTAATCTGAATTTATCACGAGCCCGCCGACTACGGCACCAGTTTTAGAACTTTGATGGCTTGAAATAGGGAAAGAGAGAGGGAAAGAGAGAGAGAGGTAGACGGAGCGAGAGAGAGCGAGAGAGAGGGAGGGAGGGAGCGAGAGAGGGAGGGAGGGAAAAGGAAAGATCGACAGAGATATTGAAGGAACGAAAGAGAAGGAGCGAGACCGTGAAAGAGAGAGAGCGAGAGAGAGCAATGGAGATAGAGAGAGCAGAGAAATATAACAAAGAAGATAGGAAATTTATTCCAATCCGAATTATGCTAGTTTATCTTTTTTTTTTGGGTTCGCAGCTCCAAAACTTCTTTTAAAAGCTTTTCTAAACCGCAAAATACGTGGCCCCGGGGGCCAACCCGGGTGGCCCAAGTGGCCCATTGTCAAGTTGAGAGGGTGGAGGCGTTGTTGGTGGTGGTTAGCCAGTCAACGGGGGGCTAACCAAATTATATAGACCGCCTTTTTGTTGCCTACAACGACGCCGGGGCAATTCATCGCGTTTTGCTTTGGGTTTTCTTCGGGTAAAGGGAGGCCTGCCGTGGCGCGGGCCATTCAACGGCGCTTCCGATCATCTGTCGAGCCAGACGCGCGGGCGGGGGCCGGGGATTTTGCCCAGGATTTAGTGAGGAAGTTTTTGAGGTCAAGCCAACAAGGCCAAAGGCCCAGAATCTAGCTAAAATCGAATTTTGCACGAAATACGCAGAGGAGGCGGAGCCGGCCTAAAGATTCCATACGGAGGTAAATGGATCCTTAACGGAGATCTTTGCTTCCAATTTTTTTTTTAGTTACCACCGGGTCGTGTTATCCTGCGTTTGCAAAGTGAAAAGGCACTCGTGAATATAACTGAGTCAAGAGGTAGTTTTTAGGGAAATTCAAATTTTGAGACGGCGCTGAAGTCGCCGGATACAGATAGAGCTATTAATCGAGGGTAACAGAGGGCCAGAGAAACAGTGCATGAATCAAACTATACCCTAAAATCTCGCTATGTAACATTAATGTGGCAGAAACGCTAAATTTATACCGGATCCGCCAGGTTGCACTTGTTCTTTTATTAAAATTATTTGAAATGATGTCATTTTGAACGATCATCATTTTGAACGATCATACGGGTGGAGGTGTGCTGTAACCCTCACCAAACACGGCAAAAATGCAGTTTTTGCGTTTCGAAAACCACAGGCGGGAATCTGCCGGGGAATTGAGCCGTACAACCCGCCAATTTAAGACCCCCATCAAGCGGCGTAGAGGAAGAGGAGGCCCATCCGAGAGCCTTGATGCGAGCTGCCGGCTGGGTTTGAGGCAAAAAGAATATATCGGCATGGGGCAGAAGACATAAATGCCCATTTCCTGTGCGGGGATTGGGGGTGCTGAATGGGTTTGGGGGTGGTTTTTGAAGGTCAATTTCGTCTAGAAAAATACGCTAAAAATTCTTGAGAAACAGAAATACAGAAGACACAGTACAATTCAAGGTAAGCTAACAGATACTGTCGCGGATGTAGTTTTTGATAGATAAATTTGGTTGTTAGGGAATTTCGCGAAATTACTGGGTACGGAAGGCGCGACGTGACTCGTGACGCGACGTTTAGCCCGACACGCAACGCGATGGGTAGCGCCAAGACAGAGGCGAGAGGCAGCGCGACTAATCTTTTACGCAACGCGAGCGACGACGCGTTGCTTATCGCGAGTGCGTCAAGATGCAGGGAACATCCATAGTTTAGAAACCATATAGTCATCACTTTAAAGCCATGATTACGGCCGAGTTGTAAAGAATAACAAATTCTCATGTAAAAGATGTAGCCTTAACGGTACCTTTAAAGAACGCAAAAAATTTAGCAGTCAAAATTGTTACTAGCAACATACAAAGACGATCTTATCTGCTGAAAATGTTATGAGACGCTTCAAAAATCTTATACGTTTCAAAGATCCGAAAGCATCAACTGGTTAGGGTTTTTGTTTGTTCCGTGACCCCAGAAACCAAAAGATTCAAAAGAAAAAGTCGCAAACGCTCTCAAGCATGTTCTCAAACTTTCGACCAGGCCAACTTGAGGCGTTCCATCCCCAGGGAGTCGGCATTTTTGCTGGGGGAGACTTCGGGATAGCCAGCCGGGTGGTGGTGGTGGGACAACATTTATTACCGAATGTAAAAGATGCCGTCCCCTTTAGAGAGGAGCACGCGTCAAACCAGGCCAAAAAGACCCACCCTTTCGCTGGCTCCTTAACGACCGTAGCGTCCCGGTGGTCCAAGTTTTAGGGCGCGTTTTAGGGGCGACATAAGAATTAACGAAGTGTCGGCAGAACGTTAGGGTTCGGGACCGGGCTGCAGTAGGTTTTTGAGGGTTGTGAAGCCTTAATGCGTTTACGAGTGCGTCAGAATCGACCCCGTTTTTATCTGGGCCTGGACAATAAGATTTTGATTATCGTGATCTGGCGGTTAAGCTAGGGCTAGACGAGCGCGCCGCTGCTCCTCAAATGCCATTGATGTTTAGGGTGCATTTTAGGGTGTTATGCATCCTAACGCTCTCTTGTGATTACTGCAGAAAATGGTCAAATGATAGCATTCCACTTACAGCGCCTTTAAAAAAAACCCAGGGCGGCAGAATCGACTCCGTTTTTCCGTGGATCGTCTAGATCGGGAAAAGTCCAAAATGCAGACATGCAAAACACAGAATGCTAAAACACCGACAACCAAAACGCAGGCAGCCAAAACGCAGACAGCCAAAATGCAGACAGTCAATTGCTATTTCTGCATATTCGGTGTCTGCGTTTTGTCTTGTCTGCGTTTTGGCTGTATGTGTTTGAGCATTCTGTCTCTCGAATTTCTGAGTTCCGGCTGGAATTTGTCTAGATCAGCCTCGCCTATAACGAAAGATAGAATCAGATAACGACATAAACAACAAGAAATTATAACTGCCAGTTAGATAATCTCGCTAGTAAAGAAATAAGCCACGTAGTTACGTTGAATTATAGAGCCGGCTAAGGACATTGTAATTGGCTCAGTGAGAATACTGAGGACGTACGTTCTGCGTATGCTTTCCGACTTTATCAGAATAGTGAAGCAGATTTTTCTGTCTAGGTTTTTTTAGTCTTGAAAATTGCAAGCCGTAAATTCAGAAAACAAAAAGAACGACACGCTTGGCCAAAATACCCATTTCCCCGGGCTCAATTCCTGATTTCTCTCCCCCTAGCCAGCCAACCCGCCGCCAAGAGCCATTTGTTTCAAAGTTTTTTTTTCTGCGCATTTTGACAGTCGCCGCATTTCCGGGAAACCAGCGGGTGATTAGCACTGTTTTTGGGGTGGAAATAGCAAAGAAAAATACGGACGGCAAAATTAGAAAGGAGCCACGTGCACCGGGCAGGGATTACCATCCGTGGCATGTCATCAACAAGAAAAATGGGGGTGGAAGCGTTGTCGTACGCTCTATGAGGGGCGTCGTCCAAATATTTGGTCTCCGGATTTTTCGGGTGGGCACTATTTAGGGGGTAACAGGACAAGCCAGGAGAAGCGAAAGAATGCTTAGGGTATTTAGGGTTGTTAGAGATGTACTTTTCGGCTTCTGCGACAGAGTTGCTAATTTTAGCACAACATGGGCAGGAAAGGCTTCAGAATTTTTCCAACCTAGCCGCGGGATTAGCCTGATTTTGACGTTTTAATTTCGTTTCAATTTTCAAGACTTTGAAACTGGCCAATTATCTATATGCAAAAATGAGCATATATTACTCAATTTTCCTTACAATAAAAAAGGTATAGGTACACTTGATTGAAAATTTCGAATTACTGTGAAGCTTGCAAATAGTTACGTTGTGTTTTTGTATAATTTGTAATTTGCAGAGAACATGTATCAACATGATAAATTCCAAAAATCCTGAATTTATGCGTTAATTATAATCATGCCTGAAGAAAAAAGTCTGGCTAAACTCCAAATAACCCCCAGCCGACCCCCACCTACCGTATCTCGGCTCCCTGTTCATCTACAGGTGTGTAAAGTATAACAAAATACTCACCACAGCAAGACGAACATTTTGGTATACTTTACACACCTGTAGATGAACAGGAGCCGAGATAAAGTTGGGTGCCGGCTGGGGGGGTTATCTGGAGTCTTACCAAAAGTCTCTAGAGGGTTCGAAATTGCAATGTGGTTTTTTCTCAATTACGAAGGAACTTTGCGTTAACCAGGTCTACCAAGAAATTTGCAAGATTTGCCAAAATGTAAACAAAATGAGAGCTTAAAAATCGCTGAGATTTTTGAAAAAAAAAACTGGAATCGGGCAGCCTTTTCCGGTGACTCGGGCCCCGCGGGCAAAAAGCACCTGTCTGCGCGCTACATCGTGTAAATCCTATTAATTCCAAGCAGCGAAAAAAGCTTCTAGAATCTTCTTGGGGGAAAGCCGCGCCTAGCATAATTGAATATCAAATAGCCGCTCTTGACGAATATCTACGCCGCTAGTGGGCGCTAAAAATTATTCAAAAATATTCCAGCCTTTTCGAGGAGATGGGGGCAGAAAATAGACATCACGGGACGAATATAGCCAGACAGATAAACACAGCTAAACAAAAGTAGAAAAACGTCATAAAATAGTTATCTAAAGCTTCTTGTTTTCATATTTTAAACGGAATTTGAGTTTATTATTCACGACCTCGCGTTTTTTTTTATTCTTCGGTGCATACCTCTGACTCTGGTTTTGTTAAAAGTAGTTTTCAAAATTTATTCAGACAACAAAAAAAAACGCAATTTCAATAGTTTGCTATTTGACTCTCATTATCCGGATCGTTCTTGGCGACATGGGCTGAACATCTTGGGGAGCGGGACTTCCGGAGCGTTTTGGAGCCGATAGGGTCATTGTCACCCGCGAGGTGTAAGTCTGAAACGTAAATAAAAATCTATACTATCCTTTAATTATGGAAGAATTGACTAGCTAATTTTATGAAATTTCGGCTATTTCCTACGTTATTTTTTTATTTAGAATGGAACATTTAAAATTAAAGTTTTAAAATAAGGGTATTCGGGAAATTTTTTTATCTAAGCAATCGATATACGAAAGACGATAAAAAGCAAAATTTAAGCTATATTTTCCGCTTATCCTGTAGCTCTGATTACGATCGATTTTTTTTAATTATTCACATGATTTGAGTGTATGAATGGCGTGTTATATCGGTTGCAAACAAAGTATAGTTATCAATTTTATTAATAGTACGTTTATTAACGATTATTAACGATAGTCAGTAGTACATAGTAACTGGTAGTAACCATCATCAGATAATATTTTCAAGTGAATCACGGCTAAGATGACTGCAAAATAACCAAAAACATCAATTAATAAGGACAAAATGACATATGCAAATTTCTGTGTTAGTGATTGAGTTGTAGCAGCATGGCGAACTGAAAGAATTGGACGACAGAATACCCGAGGTGTATGCAAATAAGATAAAAAAACGCGAAAATAAGAATTATTAACGTATCATCAAAAATAGGAGAGTTGAGCGAAATCATGCGCAAGCTGGTCAAGGGCGGAACATTGGCAAAAATTCGACATTGGCAACAAAAAAAATGGAAATTAGCATTTCCGGGTCATCAAAATTGATATAAGCCTATCCGTAGGGTGTACAGGAGAGGAAAAATGGGTTCCTAAAAGTATCAGGGCCAAAAACAGACTTGGAAAGAACTAACTTAAGCTAAAGCCTAAACCTAAGCCAAGCCTAAGCCAAGCCTAAGCTAAGCCTAAGCTAGGCCTAAGCCAAGTATAAGCCAAGGAAGTCATGGAAGCGAATTTTTTGGGGAAAAGGCTTTTGGGAATCGAGATATCGATTTGGGCAAAAAACGAAAATGGAGCAATCAGTAAAAAGATGATATCATTTCTGGGGTAGGAACTGAATTATTAGCTTGAATGCTTGAGGATTTGGTCTGGATAATTGAGATGAGATAGGGAAGGCAAAGAAAAATGTGAATGAGATAAATCGAAGTGAGCGAAACGAAAAACCTATTTTTTTTTTAAGTGAGCCGGAGTGGATTTTGGCATCTATCGCTTCTTAAAATCTTTGCAATTGAATTTTGGGCACTTTTTGCAATTTTTCAGCGCAAAATTCACTACCGTTCACCTTGAAAACGGATAAAAACGTAAAAATTAATGGTAAGTCATCGTTCAAATCATTGACTATGATTCGGGTGTACCGGTTGATGGGGGACGACTTGGCGATATTCCGCGACAAGTTGCGCGAATTGTCGATCCAGAATCTGGCGGGCATGTTGGTCCTGCGGCGGGATTTGGAGGCTCAACGCGAGTGCTTGAGAATCAAACGTGTCGTCGAGGGCGATCAGCGCTCCATGGATGCCGGAATCCTGAAAAATAGGGTAATTCAGACGCATTATGAAACAAAAACAATCGTCCTATGTTTAAGAAACCATATTGAACTTCCTGCCCAAAAAGCAAAAAGTTATGGAGGTATGGGGAATTGAACCCCAGACCTCTCGCATGCTAAGCGAGCGCTCTACCACTGAGCTATACCCCCAGCTGATCTCCTCTGCCGCGGGGAGCTCTTTGTGCCGTGGGAAAAGCAGTGCCGATCAGCCAAGAGGACAGGTGGCAGGGAGGGCTGCCCTTTCGAGGAAGGAACAGAGAAAAACGGAAGGGCGGGAAAAATCAGTTTTCAAACCGGGATTTACGGAGTATTCATAAATGTTTCAATACAATTAAAGGACCTAATTTTTTGCATTAATAATAAACCCTGAAATAAATAGCCGTACTATTTTTAAGTAATCTACGCGTGAGGGAATAATATGAGATTTTATTTTTCTTTTTATGAGATTTTCACTATTTTATGAGATTATCTGCCCAAAATAAGATTATTAATCGACTATGACGTCTGGAAAATCTTCTATTTTTGAAAAATCCCAAATTACCCACCTTCAAATGCCCGGCACAAGCTCCGAGCCCGATTTCTTCCACCCATTTCGCCACCCGTTCATTCGACCACACGAGGAGATCTGAAAAAAATCATTCCATTAATTTTTGCGTATTTTTCTACCTCTATTTTGATTCTCGCACATTCTCCGCCTCTCAATCAGCGCCTTTTTGTCGTAGTTCAGCTTCTTGAGGCACATGATGCCATACTGTAGGGATGCTTTGTGGAATGAGTCGTGCATTTTGAGATGGGTGCGCAGGTCTCGTTTTGTCAGATGTTCAAGCATACGGGCGTCGAGGAGGCATTCCATGAAGGCGGATCTGCAAAAGCAAGATGTTGTGTGGTTTTTAATATTTTTCGAAGGCATCCATGTCATTTTCAACGCTTCCCCTCTCTCATTCTATAGCGCATTAAAGGATTAAAAAAAATCCCGAAAATCAACCCCTTCCTGAACTAGGTCTTGACAGTTGGGGCTACACCAAATGACGCGCGCAAACTTCTTGATAGCAACAAAAGCGCATTACGTAATAATAGGGTACTGCTTAACATCTAGGCTTCTGCTAGGTTGTAGCCGTTTTGTTGGCATCTAACCGACTTTAGGAGTCGTCATGCCTTACTAGCCAATTTAAATGGATTTTTCAGTTAAAAAACGGTTCTACAGGTTTTTCTACTTACCTATACTGCGCCAATCCGAGATTCGGCAACCAGTCATTCCCCACCCATTCGTGGTTCATATCTCCGAATGCCAGCGACGTTCGGGCGGACCTGGGAGCGGAGGGAGAGGTTAGGGAGACCATTTCCTAAAAACATGGTTAAAATGATACCATCCTCATTAACTGACCTGTATCGCGAGCCTTAGCTTCAACCGATGTAATGGGTTTGAGATGCCGATTTCCTTTTGGATCTCCTGATCTGATAGCGCGCTCATGATCGCTCCAGATTTAACGTTGGCACGGCAGGCAGCGACGTACCTGGAATCCTATAGTTGGGAAGGAGAGAGAGAGAGAGAGATAGAGAGCAAGAGATCGTATCAGTAGACGGAAGTGCCGCTTACCATGGCGGCATCGCAACCCATAACTCGAGCCATGCTACCACCGTCGGTCCATTCCACAACGCGAACGGTGTCCGGGCCTTCATTGCTTCTTCGAGGAGCTCGTGCTTCTTCTTGTTTCTTCTATCCAGGTCTCCACCATTGACTTTTGCTGTCACGTCACCCGTAGAGAGTTCAGAGTCGGAAAAGGCACCGTCAGCTCTCCTGAAAAAAAGCATTAGTGAGCGTTTAATCTAATGAATCTGAATTTCATGTCGTAATAAATTGGAAAATCAATGATGCCTTAAAAATATAGAAAAATTTTCAAAAATTGTTGCCTTAATAGGTCATTCAGAAGTAAATTTCCATGCCTGCCCTTTTGAAAATTAGGCGCATTACAAATTTGGACCTTAATTTTTGCATATTTTTAGGCATTACTTGGTGAATTTGAGCAGCAATGGTATATATTTTTCTATAGTAATTTTTTTACCTGTACGTCTCCTGATTCTTCCCCTTCTTCGTCCCAAAAATCCTGCCCAAGGTCTTCAACCCTGAGGAGCTGCTGGATCTCTTCTTTTTCGTCAGCCCCTCCGTACTCGAGGCAATTGAAGAAGCCGGGGACATTCGCTCCAGCGGCTCATCGAAGCGCTAAAATTGGAAAGGACGGGCTGCCCGGGCGGGAAGTATCAAACCTGATGGTGCATGCCGTGAAGGCGCATGTCTTCCCGTCTTTTCATGCCGTAACGCTCGTCAAGAAGTGAGTCGTCCATGGGCTGATGGCGATAGTATTCCATTTCGTCCCGAATTTGCGATGTTGAGGCGTTGGCGGGGAGCTGAAATTTGCATAATCATACTTTTTGCTGCTATTAAAGCTTTTAAAAGCGCGAGAATCAGTGAAAAAATCCATTTTTTGAATAACCTTATTTTTTTGTGGCATTTTTTGCGCAATTCTGGTATAGTTTCGGTATATTTTGCTTAACTTACCGTATTATACTTATGAATGAGATCATGATGTTGTGGACTTCCTCGAGGTGAATTCCTCCCGACCATCTGCTCATCGTAGTACCCGTATTGGACTCCTCCTCGAGCTTCGAGCTGGAGCTCCGCCTTCTCGGCCTCATTCTTCTCCTGTTGGATCATCCGTATCTCAGAGTTGATGGCGTCGAGACGGTCTTGAAGCATCGAAGCGAGGACGTGGGAATCGGCTGGGCCTCCCTGAATTTGGGATGAGATTCAGCATTTGAATGGACGCCTTTTAAAGGGAGCGTGCCAGCAGCTTTAAACCGCCGTTTTTTCAATAAACACGTCAAGAGCTGAATGCGAAAAAAGCGGATTTTGAGGATGGTAATTTTGTTTAAAACGCTCTCGACCGCTCTCACACTCATTTTGAATTTCTCACCCTCTCACACTTCCTCTCACTCTCATTTTTCTTTCTCCCTATCTCTCTCGCGTTCTTTCGCACTCCCTCTCCCTCTCTTTCCTGCTCTCTCTCTTTTTCTCTCTCTCTCTCTCTCTCTCTCTCTCTCTCCCTCTCGTTCTCTCTCACTATCATTTTCTTTAGCTCTCGCTCTCTCGCCTTCTCTCAAAACTTACAGGAACTTGCTGAATAAAGTCCACAGGGGGTCCTCCCATCGGTGTTGGCAATCCGCTACGGTGCTGTAGTTCTGCCATCGAAGGTGACGATGAAAATGCTTGCTGCACATTTGCCAGAACATTAGCCTGCTGCAATCGGTCCCATTCTTGTTCTCCCAGCGTCTGGATCTTGTTCGGGTCGTCCTGAAATGACAACAATTATGGACAAAATTTTCCTAGTTTTTAGATCAGGTCCCTGCCGGCACCCTCCTTTTAAAAACCGGAGGGAAAGCATTAAGATTACTTACCTGTAGTGAGGCGACTCGCCCCTTATTCGGTCGTCTGGGGACCATATTGTTGTAGGAGGGTGGCTGCTGGGCTTGTTGCATAGCGGTGTAATTTGCATATTGTTGTTGCTGGTTCGGGGATTGGTTGGAGACACCGTTGGTGGTGGGTGGAGGGAGCATCGGCTGAAAAAGGGGTATAGCTTTAAAAACGGCACCATCGTATATTGCAAAAACTTAAACTAGTTAATACATGTCAGGACGGCCTAGCGCTTGTTAAGGTACCGCTTTGAGCTCAAAACTTACCCCTTGCTGCATATTTCCAAGTGAATGCATCCTGGAGTGGAACTGCGCGGTCCGTGCGTTGTACAGTTGCGTACGGAGGCCCTCGACTTCCTGCCTCAGGGCTTCACACTCGCGGTGCATTCGTTCTTTGGTGCGTTCGGCCTGAAATTTAGTGATTAGTCGTTGTAAAGGAGCATGAAAGGAAAAAATCCACAAGGATCTGGCGCAACTAAAATATCTAGATTCGTGGTTCCTGTTACTAACCAAACTTGGTTTTTAGAGAGTCTTAGTGATTTTCTTAGACACGGTAGGCTTCTACTCACCTGATCAAACAGCTTCTTGGTATGTTCCAACTCCTGGGTAAGCCTATTCTTCTCATCCAAAGCCTGCATCCGCTCTTTCAGGTGAAGCTGGAGACGATCGTTGGACTCGGAGAGTAGCTAAAGATCAGAATTTGTTTTCAAGTTCGCTTCTCGATACCTTATCAACAGTAGAAGACAATCTCTGGTTGTGCTCCTCATTCATCCTCTCCCTCTGAACTGCTCGCTCAAGTTCGGCGTTTTTCTCATCGATTTGACGTTCCAGATGGCCCATTCTTTCCTCGGCGGAGACTTGTTTCTGAAAAATATTAATAGAGCGAGAGAGCAAGAGAGAGAGAGAGAAAGTGAGAGATAGAGAAGAGAGGGTGAGAGAGAGCAAGATGACGAGATAGAGGACGCCACGAACCTGTTCAGCTGCCGTCAAGGCTTGTAACCTCTGCTGGAGTTCAGCTTCAACAGATGGTAAGCTCTCAGCTTTTTGTAGGGATTGTGCCAGTTGCTTCTCCGCAAGTTCAAGCCGTTCTTGTAGGGAGTGCACTTTTTCTTCATTTAGTCGGACGGCCGCGTCTTTGTTGGCCAACTAAAAAAGATATAAAAAGAATAGCTGCGTTGAAGCGAATGCAAAATATTATTAAGGTATTGAATAAGAAAAATTAGGCTACCTGATGCTCGAGCTTGTCGTTCAAGTCCCGTATGCAGGTAGCCTCGCGTTGTGCAGACAAATATCGCTGCTCTAGCGTCTGTATCCTGGCTTCTTGCTCGTTCCGCTGGGCTTCCAACTAAAATAAACGTTTGTTAAATGGATTCAAATGCTAAAATTACCTCCTGAATTTGATTTGACAACTGTGTTCCCGTTTCTCCAGAGCTTCGGATTTCTTTTTGAGCATTCGTCACTTGGGATTCGAGCTCGGAGTTTCTGAAGATGAGCATTAACAGGTGGAAGAGACGGATAGAGAGACAGAGAGAGAGAAAGAGAGAGTCAGAGAGAGTGAGAGAGAGAGAAAGACTGATAGAGGGAAAGAGCAAGAGAGAAAGAAAGCAAGACATATCTTACCTTGTATTCAACTCGTTGACCTGCTTCAAGCTGTTCGCCAGCTCCACTTTGAGCTTTTCCAGGGTTTCATTCAGTTCTACCATCCTAGCTGCCGCTTCCCCAGTCATCGCTTCATTGGCAGCAATTCCTTGGGATCGGGATTGGCTCTAAAACGTCTTGATATACGCCTAGAACATCATATGGAGTTCGAGCTAGCGAAAAACGCTTTTAACGGGGATAGTGACACTGAGAATTAGGCTATTTCATACCTGCATCTCAGCCAGCTCGGCTTGCGTCCTGGCGAAATGGGTTCGAAGTTGTGTGTTTTCATCACTTTTCGCACTCAACTCTTCTTCCAGGCAGGCAACCCGTTCCATCGCCACTTTCAAGCGGTCTCGGACCTGAAAAGGTATTATTGAAGTTATGCCTGGAACTTTGAAGGTAAAGTACTAGGGAAAAGAAAAGCCTTTAAAATCTATTCAAATACCCACCTTCTCATCCAACGCCTTGTGATGCTCGAATAAACTTTTCAATGCCTTGAGCACTTCCACTTCCGAAGAAACACCCGCCGTTTGCTGGTTGTGATGTCGTTTGGCGACCGTTTGCCGGAGGGACCTACATTTATGGTAAAAGTAATAAAACGTATCAAACTTACTTTTCATGCCGGGACACTAGACACTCGAGGTGTTCGAGTAGTAATCGAGTATTGTTCCGTTCTGCTTTCAGCTCGACAATTTCCTCATCTTTCTCAAGGAGTTGTTCGCGAGTTTGGACGATTTCGCGGGTCATTTGCTGGAGTTCCTGAAGGGAAAATAAAGGGGCTTGCTTTGAAAAGTTCCTACTAATTTTATAGATGTTGGATGTTTTTACGATTTTGCAAGGCAGATTTTTGAGCAACTTAAAGTTTTTTGAGTGCGAAGTTTAAAGCAAATCGGCGAAAAATTAATTAAAGTTTCTAAATTTAACATTTTACTTATTTTTGGCAATTAGTTACGTTTTTTATTAGGATCCTATAAGTTAACCATGCTTAGATTTTTTAAATTTACCCGATTCAATGTTTTCCGCCCCAAAAATGGCGATCTCGGTGATTTCGGAGAGCCATTCTCATAATTCACAGGCCCAGGAAATAGCTCCAAATATTTTAGATTGGTTGGGGTCATGGATTCGGTCATCGGGACAATACTTCGGCAAGTCCCCTAAACCCCCCAGACGGCTTTAAGAAGGACCCCTTTTTTGGGAAACCTAATTTCACTTTTGGCAGAGGGCCAATTAGCCGTTTCGCCTATTCGAAAGGGTCAGGAAGTTCGGGGAGTTGGAGTAAAAAATGGTGGGGCGCGCAGGTTATTAGAGTCGGGATGTGTTTTGGCCTTCAGGGGGCCAAGGTCAAATCTTCTGCTCGATTAAAGGGATCGTGACAGATAGATTTCGTTGCCAAATATATTAATAAGAAAGCCTTGAAACATTTAAGACTCATTTAAAAGCTAAAAGGCTCAGCTATAAAAGTAAAAGCTTGATTTTCAAAGCGAAAAGCTTCCGAAATTTTTGTATCCTAATTGAATAGCGTAACACTTACGGAGGGCAAATGTTGGGTGTGGACTTCGAATTGTCGTCTTAAGGAGTCCCGCTCCCGCTCGAAGTCTCTTGCTCGGATCTGAAAGTTGATATTTAGACATTTGATGCATTAATTAGGCACATCGTCACAGACCGGAGCCCAAGCCAAAGCTGAGCTAAGCTAAGCCTAGGCTAAACCTAAGCTGAGCCTAAGCTAAGCCTAAGCTAAGCCTAAGCTAAGCCCAAGCTAAGCCCAAGCTAAGCCTAAGCTAAGCCTACGCTAAGCCTGAAACACCAACCTGCATATCCTCCAGCTGTCCCTTGTACTGCTCGATCTGCTCCTGGAGCTTGTCCCGATCCTGCAGCATGTTCACCATCAACTAAAAACAAGATTAATTTTTTTCCTAAGGGTATTACTGGTTGTACTAAATTCCCGTTACTATCGCGGGTTTCTGTAGTAGGTATCGTTTCGGTGTTTTCATTAATTTTTTCTTTTGGATGAGGAGAATCTGTTCTGATCCTCGGTTTTTGTCCATTTTTCCAGAATTGTGTAGGAATTTTTGGGAGGAATGGATTAAATGCGCTGAATCTTGAAGGTGGGGTGGTCTTTGAATTTTTCGGCGTAAGCTGGCCGTTCTTAGGGATAGTCGTTGTAGTAGTAGTAGACGACGTAGAAATAGCCAAATTTGCATTTTTCGCATCTTCAACTATTTTTCGCCTGGCTTGAGGCTTGTTGCAAGCACAGGTCATTAACATCTTCAATTTTTTCTCGGAATTTACTCGAATAAAGGACTTTAGAGTAGATTTCGATTGCAGAAGTTGGAATGAAAAATGGGCCCGTGCGGTGGGATGCAAATTGCCGGAAGTGAGGGAAGAATGGGTCGAATTTCAAGTAGAAGACAGAGTCGACGTAAAAGTCAGGAACCGTCAACAACAATTTTTAAGTTTTTTAGAGGATATGTAGCTAGAAAATTTGTTTTTTAAGGCTTGGGGATCCAGAATTTTGATGCGAATTAGCGTCAAGAATCAAATTATGTGCGCGAAATGCGCCCGCCTTGAGAACTTTGGCACTTTTCCAGAAATCCAGAACTCTTCAGGAGCTTCGAGAGTTACAGAAGTTTTCAGAAAAAGTCGGATGTTATAGTGAAAGATATAGAACGGTATCGTTTCGGAATAGCTAAACACTGTGGCGTTTCGTCCGCGTACGGTATCTTGCAACCGTAGCGCCTCGGACTAGCCAATTTCGATAG
The DNA here is from genome assembly GCA_958295435.1 of Mesorhabditis spiculigera. Lineage (NCBI taxonomy): Eukaryota > Metazoa > Nematoda > Chromadorea > Rhabditida > Rhabditidae > Mesorhabditis > Mesorhabditis spiculigera. The sequence goes on from CATQJA010000854.1 coordinate 54,683, forward strand.
CTCAGAAGTCTTGCTGCGCAGCGTGATACCGAATCATACGAATTTTTCGGAATAGGAAAATACGGTTTCTGCTTCGCGTAGCGCTTCGAAATAGTCAGGTACTGGATTTTTCTAGTATTCTTTCAGTCAATAAATCGCCAAGTACAGTAACTTCCGGAGTAGCGTTTTGGAACTGCCAAAAACAGTACGTCAGTAGCGTTGCGGAATAGACAGATACGGTATTTCCAGGGTAGCCTTCCGGAATCCCTTTTCCAAAACCGTTAATTCCAAAGCGTTAAACGCCCAGATACTTTAGACCAAATACGATTCCCCTCGCCGGCTGGCGAAATGGGTTTCGTTTTTTTGACCGCCGGCAGTCAGTCAGTAGCCGTTGAAACGGCTCGAAATGGGTATGTGTGTGTGGCTTTTCAGGCCCTGCCCACCCGTTTTTCCGGTCCGTTTTCCGGGCTTCTCCGGCCGGTGCAGGAGGGCCCTAATTGGTGGCACACCGACAGGAGGCACAGGACCCATTCCAGTCAGGACCTCCTACCCATCCTCGTTAGGAATCGGGTATCAGCTGGGAGGGGCGGGCTAGGAAATGTCAACGGGATTCGCCTCGGGTTTTTGGGTTGAATTTCCGAGGGGCTACGGATGGGCACGATTTTACGCAAGGGTGTGGTTCTGAGAACGGAACATGCCGATTTTGGAAAAATGGAAAAATTGGAAAGGTGGAAAATAGCGTTGGGATGTAAACGGCAAGCCGGATATCCAAAAAATAGACAAAACAAAGATTGATATTTTGCAAAAGTTTGCATCTAGTCGCTCCCCGGACTTGGAACCAGAATAAATTTAACACTTTAGTATAAAAATCATAAAACCAATTCTTGGAAAGTTACGCCTTCTTGGATTTCTTGCAGTAAATTATCAAAAGATCTCAAAATGGCGGTTCATCGTAGAAGTCTTAAAAATAGAGGGTTTCCAAAATTATTTTGGTTTTCAAAGGTAAAGTAAATACGGTAAAACAAATCAGAAAAACTATGTTTGAGTATTATTTGTCTTAGGAAATCTTGGATTACTTTCCATTCTCCTTCTCCGCTCCCGTTAAAAGCTATGCCCCGAGAAATTCGATTTAGACGATTGTTCTCAAAAACCCGAAGGCCCATTAACATAACGATCTATGAAAAGTTAAAGAAAGACCCCCGCCAAAATTCGCCACTATGTCCTATTTTTCCACGAGCACCTATTAATGGTCAAAATCTTAGACATGAGGGTAAAAACCGGAACCCCGACAGGTAAGGCAAAAGTAGAAATTTCTGTTTGAGTTACAAGAATTAATTGCGAGATAACCATCGTTCTACGAAAAAAATTCATTTTGCTACTCACCTCCTCGATATTAGCGTTGTGGTGGTCGTCCTGGTGGTGCGACATATCCGCCGAATCTTCACTGATTGTCGGCATCACGTCGCACATCATGGCGCCCATATCTGGAAAATAACACCTGCATAAAAACACAGCGCCCCGACTTTATGATTAAGACAAGTGTTTTCATAGTTTAAATTTAACGCGGCTCTGTGGGGAAAACCGGAAACTTATTCCGCTTTTGAAAACACGCACCATTTTGCCAACTCATCGTGACGGTCGGCTATATTTTCTGAGTTCTACTGCTAGCAAAGCACACCAATGTACACCATAATAAATATTGAGCACCTGAAAATAGTTGGATTAAATTTGATGATGTGTATGGGAAAACACGAAATAATGGGAAAACGCGCAAAATCAAAGCGTGGATGTGAGGTGGCAAGATGAAGGTTCTAGACAAAAATTTTAAACCTTATCAAATTATGAGGCAACGGAAGCGGGGAATAGCAAAAGCCGCGGAAGCCAGAAAAGTGCGAACCGGAAGCCGGGAGATCCGGAAAAACGTTTTAGTCCAGCAACACTCCTCCCGGCTGGCCACTAGAGACAAAAGTGGCAGAAATTTGATAGGCACCGGGCAACGGGGTGAGTTTTGTGAAAGCCGACGGGGAGCTGCCGGATTTTACACGTAAAATTTAAAGAGAGGTGGCCAGAAAGAAGCAGTTTTTAAAATTTGAAGTATCCACAAACTTGCAAATTTGGAAAAGATTCCTTTAAACATCCAGAAAACCTATAGAACGTAATAACACGATATTGAAGACTACGGGTTTAAAAATACGGATAAAAGTCCACGCGAGATCATAAAATATTCGTCTAAAGGACTCGGCGATGTGTAAAAACCGATCCACAAGTTTTTGGCGCGATGGAAATCCATATAAAAATATATTTAAGTTATCGCTAGCCATCGCTCAAGGAAAAACCTGATCTAAAAAACACAGTCTTACAGTATAGAAATTATCATCAATACGACTATTTGGCTTTAATACGCATAAATTTGGATAGAAAATGCATTCACAATAAAAAATATGGAAATCGGCGCCGCTACCGGCCCCAATATCAAATAAAACTCTCCAAAAATCCCATAAAATTTCGCCAAACCAAAAACCCTCATTTCTGCCACAAGTGTCTATGTGTGTTCCGCCACACTTTTTCCTATTTTTGTGCCAGCTGCGTTGGAATGCGGCCGGGGCCAACCGTTGGTCCGAGGCCGAGCTGACACCTGACTGGATTCGAGGACGACCCGGCGAAGGAGGGTGGCTCGAGGCCGGAATGACCGAAAAAACATGGGCATAAGAGAATGGGAAGATTTCCTTCGGGCCCTCTTTGATCATCTTTTTCGAAAAATAAACAAAAAGGTCAGAGCTGGAACCAAGATTCAACAAGACGACAAGACGCACTAGAAAAATATCCATGACCAAGTTGCGGGTTCGGGAATTTTGGAGAAAAACCTGGAAAATGCACATCGAGCCCTGCACATCTAAGGAAACAGGGTAGAGATTTCCCAAACGGCTTTTCTACAACGTAAATAAGACACTCCAGGGGCTTATAAGCAATTTAAAGGAAGAAATAAATCTTGATTTTGAAAAGGAGCATCAAAAGGCCTTTCAAAACCCAGTTTTCATAAAAAAATTCGAATACGACGTTACAATTTTAGTAACCGGTTCTTATGAAACGATTATAAACGTTGTGGCGCTTTTCGCCCGGAAAGGAGTGTTCGGAAGTTTAGCTATTTACGCCCTTTTGTTTATTCAAAGAAAATTCCAAGGATCTAGAGTAAAGTATCAAAATATTAAAAATTAAAGTCGAAATATTAACTAAAAATTCCTAGTAAACAATTCATAGCTGTAAATTGGGGGAAAACGGGGCAGAAATCTGGTTTCTTAAAGGTTTGATGCCTGGAGAAAGGACTCCGCTTCAAGCTTTATGTCAGTTAGCGTTTCCAATGCTTTGCGTTCCCGCAGTCTACAGCTCAAATCCACAAAAATATCCCCAAAAATCGAGACGCCAAGTTCTCGCCAGTACATCCCAAAATCAAAAAACAAAATGTCCTTTTTTGCCTCAAGCGACCGAGCATCCCATCGGCATGCAATAGGCTAGAGAGGAAAAGGCAAAGGGCCAACCGCCGAAAAAGCCAAAAAGCGCAGCAAGCAAATTGCCGGCAGCAGGATGGGAGAGAGAGAGAGACAGAGAGAGAGAGAGAGAGAGAGAGAGAGAGAGAGAGAGAGAGAGAGAGGAAGAGAGACGGAATAAGCTAAAAAACGCGCCCGGAGTAGCGAGAGGAAAACGTTTTTGCCTGAGCTAGTCCGTTTTTTGGGCCCAGGAAAAGATGGGGAGCCCGCATCCCGGCCGGTTACTACTAGGAGAGAGAGAGAGAGTGAGAGAGAGAGAGAGAGAGAGAGAGAGAGAGAGAGAAAGAGAGCTTCAGCTGCCGTGTGGGGGTGTGGTGTGGTCGTCGAGAATCCGGGGGTCAATATGGACGAGTGGACTCGCCTTTCCTCATCGGAAAAAGAGCCCCTTTTTCCGATACACTATTCCGGGACACGACTAAAAACAAGGCGTATGCGGATGGGGAGTACTATTGTTCCGTGATGATGGTTGTTAGGCGTCGTGAGCTTGGGATTTTATGAAAAAAACTGGGAGGCTTACGAATTGTCGTTGAAGAATCTGGATTCACAAAGCTTTTCAGAATTCTTCTTTTTTTGGGTGTTCAGGGATATTTTTGACGACGTGAAAGACAGTGTTTTTTTGGTATAGTTCGATGTCATTAGGTGTTAAAACAAAGTTTTAACGTCAAAATTTACAGATTTCTACAAAAAAGGTTAATTTTCATAAATTTTACGTTGCGTACTCTGCGTTCAAAATAAGGGCCAACTGAACATGCAAACGCCAAGAATATCAGAAAAATTTACATTTTTATGGCTTCAAGGAGCTTGGTTTTAGCGTCCATTAATGTTTCGCTCAGGTAACCAAAAATCGAAGCCATCTGGCAAAGCTTTAAACAAAAAAACCAATTGCATCAATAATCCGGTTTTTATACCTTAAGAATCCCTCTATTACGAAACGAAAAATTTACAAAAACGACTGCAGCCATAAGTAATTTTGCGATATCTGTCTGTAAAAATTTGTAAAGTGCACAAGCTTGCTCCTCTATGCCAAGTTACGATTCGTAGTAGTAGCCGATTACATGTGCATCTTCCGGGGGGTTGTAAGCACTAGCCGGACCGTCCGGACACCTCGTCCTGCCCCCGCGCCTACAATTGGTGACTAATGGGTGTGGATTGGTGTGCCCCCATGGGCCTTGGGCCCCACACGTGGCAAGAATTAGGGATCCCAATATCAAGCTGGACGTATTGTTTCCGGGCGAGCATGAGGACGAGCAACAGCTTTAGTAACGACATTTATTAATGGCTGTCACGGCTTCATATGATTTTTTATAGGATTTCGGCTGAAAAATAACTCAAAAATAAATAGAAAATTTGTAACCTAACTTAGAAATGTAATTGTCGGTGAGAAACCATAAGATTCGAGGAAGGTAGAAGCAGATCCTTAATGCTGTAAGCGAAATGTCCATTCCATTCCTATAGACACCCAATGAGGTCGATAGCCAGGCAGGCGCGCTAATTTGCATATTAAAGGGATGGACCATGGGAGGACGGTGATGCCAATGAAATGTGAATTATCTCTAAAAGCAAATTCGCGCTGTCTTTCTCTGACGCTCTCTCTCTCTCTCGCTCCCTCTCTCCCTCGCACTTTGTGTCACTCTCTCTCTCTATCTCTCGTTCTGTTTCTATGGTCAGAACCAAGGTTCAATGAGAAGAGGCGAGAGAGTCGGACCGAAAAAGAGCGTGAGAGAGCGAGAGAGAGACTGAGAGAAGGAAAGGGAGTGAGAGAGTGAGAGAAAGGGGGAAAATCAGAGAGATGGAGCGAGAGAAACCGATAGAACGGACCAGGGATAGAAAAACTCCAGAACCATTTGAAACGTTTTTGAAAAAATACAAAATTCATCCGACAAGCCTACGTTACGTTACAAGGTGTACAATCACGGCCAAGACATCGCTGTGCCCATAAACCAGAAGCCATAATAGCCCCAGGACGGGCAGTATAAGAGAAGGAGGAACAAGCATGCGGGAAAGGAGGGCAGGGCAATATGCCCTGCCCTCCAGGGGTGGCAGCCCCGATTTAGGGGGTCTGAAGGAGGGAGAAGCAGGAGCAGGAGGACGGGTAGAGGTAAAGAATCGGCTGGCAGGAGCCTGGGTCCTTGGTCCTGGGTCCCTAGATCCAAGGGGGCCTCTAGGGCGAGTGACCCCCTAATGGCCCGGGTATTACACCCATGCTGGGGTGCAGATACTGGGGTGCCGCACACACGGGGGATGGATTCACACACACGTTCACGCACCCGGAACGCCAGATAACAATTGAGTTTTGGGGGTGGAAGGGGAATGTCGATACGGCAGATTAGCATGCAATGTGGACGCATTAAGGGTAGGTTGTCAAAATGCGTTCTGATGCATTGTTTTATGAATTAGGGGGATATGCCGACATTCTCTGCGTTGTTGACTATAAATCTACATTCAGAAAAAGAAAATTGTCATAAATGCGTGAAATATACCCGTTTTCGCCCGATTCGCCCTTCAAAAATTCGATTTGATGCGTCTGGCTAAAGGCCCGTTTACAACTGGCTCTCTACGGGTGGCGTGTCAGGTGTCTAAACTTTCAAGACGCATCAAGGAGAGCTCACGAGCATCAGCTAAAGCCAAAAATTGCCATTGGGAGCGTAATCGGTGCCTGACGAATCGGTTGATCCCGATTTCCGCATAAAACCGAATTCCTGTAGGTGATTTTCATCCTCAAAATAGTGAATTACAGAGTCGTTGGGTGTTCGAAAAACGCATAATTTTCCTATATGGCTTCCGTTGTTTCCTGGCACCACCCCTTTAAATGGAAAAACAATGAAAACGGGAGCGAATCGACGGACAAGATTCGACTTAAGAACTTCTAAAGGGACAGTGAGGTTGAAAATTTCAGTGGTTATTGCCGATTGACCCTTAAATTAGCCATTTTTCTAGAGCTCAGGGCAAAAATTGGGAATTCTAGTTCTCCTAAAAATCCTTAGATCTCTCGAAAATACAAACTTGTCTATGGAGCGGGCCGTTTAGCGATGCGGACGTAAATCTCTCAGGGTTGGGCCCTCGCCTCCCCCTAAAGAAAAAGCGCAAAGTACCAGATGGGGGAGGGTGGAAGGAAATGCGCTGTGTTTCGGCTCGTAAAACCCTCTTCGGCCGCCTCGAGGATCAGTGCAACAAATTTGGCAGGTTGTAATTCGGTCTAAAAGCTAAGATCCCTAGTTTGAAAAAAATCGAGGGTATGATTTCAAGGTCGATTAAAGCTATGAACCTTAAAAACGGCTCTACTAATGCTTAAATACCCTAAAAACTCTAAGTTAGTCAGAAAAATCCATAAAAATCCAAAAAAAAATAAAAACGACAATTATAGTAAGATTTCAAAAAGTATTTTGTATATTGGTTTTTTGTTATATAAAACGTATTATATAAACGGCCAAAATTGAATAAATTTATGTCCAGCAAAAATAATGACTCAACGCCGTACCCTATTATTTCAGGGCACAGGCTTATCACCCCTTCCGGGGCGTGAGAAAAGCATGTGTGCGACGACCGGCCAGGCGAACCGCTTACCCCATTAAATTGCTCATAAATTCGGGGTGGATAGGAAAATCGAGCCTGAAAATTGAATCCAAAACCTAACGAAAATCGAAAAGCTCTCAATAAATCGACGAAACTAGGGCGCGGCTCTTTTCAGGGCCGAAAAAAATTGGAAACCGAGCCTGAGCCTCAAGTGCTGCATGGGACGAGCATGACCTTGAACCGGTGAAACATGGGAATTTCGAGGGCGTGCTTTTCAATGGAATTCCAAACGGATTACAAATTACGGTTACGGAACGATAACGAAAAATAAGAGTACAATTTTGTTACTTAAGGTGAGCTACAATGAAAATGCCTAAGTCCTCTTGAAAACAGCCCCTTCCCTTTTATTCTTAAAAATTTCTGCTATTTTAAGGCACATCCGGTTGAAATTTCACTGTATTTTGGAACCAGGAAACAACAAAAAAGATCTATTAAAATCCAAAAGGAGAAAAATTTATGGTTTTTGCAAGATAATTCACAGAAAATCAATTGTTTTCGTCGCGAATACTTGCTTCAATGCTTTTTCTAATTATTCAGCCTATGGAAAACGATGCGTAAATTTTATCGAATTTAAAAACTGGAAACAGAAATTAAAATCCAGATTTTGAGAGTTTCTGGCATTCTCAGCGTATTTTTGGAGCATATTAAACGAGTTTCCTCAAAAATTCATGGTAAATTAGTAAATGCTCATGACAAACAATAGACGAAAACTGCGAAAAAAATATATGGTCAAATCATCGCACAACTACGATTAGCGGTAAAATTCCGAAAATTCAATACCACAAATTACAGCATTTCAGCGCTATAATCTATCGGCTGGCAATAATCAGCCCTCCAGAAAATCAATAAAATGTCCGGCGATCAGGTTGCCGGGTGAAAAAGACATTGAATGTGCCCTGGGGGCATCGGGGGTGGACACACATCAATTATCGACCCCCACGGCCTGGGGGGCGGCGGGTCCGAGTAGTAAAAGCACCCAGCCGGTGTTCCCCTCCCGGGTGAGGGAGAGAGAGAGGGCGAGAGAGCACGAGCAGTGAAGAGAACCCAGACACGCGACGCGTGCACGCAACGCCCCGAGAAATGGGGAGGGAACGGGGACGACTATCGGGTGGTCTCGACCACTCATCTCCATCCCCCAAACAGACAGACAGACAGACAGAAGGATAGACAGACATACATACGGGGTTCGTTGGGGAACTGAGGATCCGTGTCTGACAAGCCCCCTCAAGTGGCCCTACGCACCCCCTAGGAAATCCCGGCCTCACTAGCCGTGTTTTTGGTGTGAGGGGAAATGGTTGGTTTTCCGACAAAAAATGCAGCGCTAAAGTTTTTTAATATCTTCGGTTTTAATAGATCTTAATTGATTTGTTTTGCTACTTTTTGATGGCAAGCAATTCAGACGTATTTAAGCCTGGATTTTCAGGAGTAGAGCTTTAAAAAACCTCGGAGTCGTGCTAATAATTTTTTAAAAATTCCAAAATTTTGCATTTTTTGTAAGATTGTAGTAAGTACACCTTTTTAAACGTAAAAAAACTTGGCGGGACGCTCTTTGCAGCTAAAAATCAGTCATTCAGGCCAATCTAGCAGAGACGAAGATTAAAACTGTTTGCCAGATTTCCAGTCAGTTGAAATATCGTTTTCGTATCAATAATCTGTCAAATATAGTCCTGAAAAGGGAACCAGCAAATTTTAAAGGTGTCTGAAAAGACTCAAATCTTATACGATAGTTGCTATCAAATTTGCGATTTACCTACATAATGCCGATTCACAGAATGCCGATTTACAGAATGCCGATTTACAGAATGCCGATTTTACAAAATGCCGATTTACAGAATGCCGATTTACAGAATGCCGATTTACAGAATGCCGATTTACAGAATGCCGATTTACAGAATGCCGATTTACAGAATGAGGATTTACAGAATCCCGGCCTCACTAGCCGTTTTTTTTCTGTGATGGGAAAGGGTCGGTTTTGCGATAAAATGTAGTGCTAAAGTTTTTTTTAAATATTTTTGGCTTTAATAGATCTTAATTGATTTGTTTTGTTAGTTTTTGATGGCAAGCAATTTAGAAGTATTTAAGCCTAGATTTTCAGGATTTGAGCTTTAAAAAACCTTGGAGTCGTGCTAAAATTTTTTAAAAAATTCACAGTTTTGTAAGATGTTTTTGTAAGATTGTAGTTAGTACACCTTTTTAAACGTAAAAAGCTTAGCGGGACTCTCTTTTGCAGCTAAAAATCAGTCATTCAGGCCAATCTGGCAGAGACGAAGATTAAAACTATTTGCAAGATTTCTAGTCCCATGAAATATCGTTTTCGTATCATTAATCTGTCAAATATAGCCCTGAAAAGGAAACCAGCAAATTTTAAGGGCGTCTGAAAAGACTCAAATCTTATACGCTATGTCTTATGCTATCAAATTTCTGTTCCTTCATAAAGTCCACAAAACGATTTTATTACAAATACAAACCATACAAATGCATCAAATCGAATACAAAATTTGGGCGAAGCAAGCTGAAATGAATCGGAAGCTGTCAACGATAGACATAGTTTTGGGCAACTTTGTAGACCTGTACAAATCGGCAAATCAAAACCAGACTGAAAGCTTGGCTTTTGAAGGCATATTGAAAGCAGGGAAAACATGAGAAAAATTGAAAAACTCTATAACGATGCACATGAAATTGTACTCACGGAGAGAGAGAGTGTGAGAGAGAGAGAGAGAGAGAGAGAGGGAGAGAGAGAGAGAGAGAGAGAGAGAGAGAGAGAGAGAGAGAGAGAGAGAGAGAGAGAGAGAGAGAGAGAGAGAGAGAGAGGAAGAACCTGAAAGACATCGAGAGAAAATGACAGGAAATTGGCACATGAGATCAAACTACATCGATCAGACCCTAAAAACCTTGGCCTGCGGATACAAATTGTATCTTCTTCGTGGTTGCTCTTCAGGAGAATCCTGTAGTGCCACCAGAACTACGGATCTGGCCTGATTACGGTAGTTTGGTGTTTGTAAAGGCTCGTCCTGCATCGCTACGAGACGCACCGATCGTTCTACGGTTTTAGTACCACCAGTTGTACCAGTGGAGAAGATCTCTCCGGATATTGTAGTCCCACCACGTCGAGTGGTTCGGGCTTGGAGGCGTTCTCTGAAAAACTTTTCATGAAACTAGGAGAAGGCAAGCTAGCGAAGATCGTTTGGGAATTTCGAAACTTGGTTATCTAGCAATAAAACCTGGTAAATTCCATTAGGATAAAAATAATTCCTGGCAGGCTAGCAGAGATTCTTGAGAAATTAGGTCAGAGCCAATTGATGTGCACCAAGCTTTAAAATGAGCATTACCAGCTAATTATTAAAACCTAGCAGGGATTCTTTGGGAGTTCAATAAGAATAGCTTCAACTTTAAACGCGAATGGCTCGCAGATATTCTTTAGAGAATACAGCACGACCTCGGGGATTGGCCTACTATAACTGAAAATGGGACAAATTAGCAGAGACATTTTAGGAAGAAGCGCTCTAATTTGAAACACGGAAAGGTAGCAGATATTCTTTAGGAGTCATGCTTCAACCACAAGGACGTGGAACCTGGCAAGGTAGCGGAGACGCTTTGAAATTCTACAAGAATACTTTATTACTTACCGCCTCCTCTGCTTCAGTCTCTCAAAAAAGTCATCGTCCTCAAGATTGTTATCCTGTATTCGGGGCCGTGGACTGGCTGAGGGGATTAGCCGCATCCGGACCCGACGCATGTCCTCGAGAAGGTTATCAACTTCGTATTTCCGCCTGATCAACGCCAACTGTTCTTTCGCAGATTTCCATAGGACGTCCACGTGGAAGGAGCGTGAGAACTAAAATCGTTTTGTTAAAATACCTTATAAATTATTTTGATTTTCTGGATGTTATCTATAGCTAATGTTGCTAATGCCAAAATCTTTTTTCGGGGGCCGTTTAAAGCGCACGTTCAGGGAGGGGCCGTGTGCTCGTGCCAACGTGTACACCCTATGGACGTTGGGACCGCGCGCGCTGCCTGCCTGTGGCGTGGGAGGCCATTCCCCTCCTTTCCGGGGTGGGGCGCTCCGCGGCCCCTCGCCAGGTTGCACCTGTGGCTGACTGGTATACGACCGCGTCTCCCGATCGGGAGGCCCGGGTTCGACCCACGGCCGCGGCAAAAATCTTTGCTTCCTTGCCCAAAAACGTCCCTGAACATGCCCTTTAAAGGTACACTAAAGTCTCGTTGGTTTGGTTACCGGCCGGTAACCGTCCGCGGGATAGCAAACAGGGTTACGGTAGGCGCACGCCGCGGAGCAAAACCGAACCCAGACTGCCAGCCTGGGGCAGCGCCTTAGCCCACTAGGCCAAGGGAGAGACGGGAAGGGGGAAGGGGGGAGGCGATAAGAAGGGGCTGGGTCGGCTGCGGCAGAGAGCCCAAATTTCCTACCGTGATCGAACTTTTTGAACGAGATTTTAGTGTACCTTTAAATAGCTAATTTTTTGGCCTACCAAATGCATCTCGGCTCCGGCCAACGTGTATGGAGGAACTCCGCATGGTGACGAGTCCCCAATCCATTCATCTTGGGGATTATAGATAGCGAGCACCTCGGCTGCCTCGTAGCCATGCCTGGAATTTGTCAAAAATGTTTCTTTTTTGCTCGCTCATAACCTCCAACTTTCACAAATTGACCTGAATTCCGGGTTTTGGAGTGATTATGATCAAGATCGAGAACGAGCGAAGGCTGGTGAGAGTGCGAGAGAGAGACAGAAACAGAAAGCGGGAGAGACAGCGTTACCTCGAGTTAATATCCCTGATGAAAGACGAATTACAGTACAATCCATCGACTGGCCCACAGAATTTCGTTGATGGCGTAGTGCAGAGATGAGAACCCTAAATTTCCGCGTTGCCGTTGCATAAAAAATCGTATTTCAAGCTAAAGGAAATACTTTATAATATTTAAGGTTAAGATGGTAGTAGTGCGCTTTGCATTTCACTCACCGAATTTGCGCCTCCGACAGACAGGAAAGTCTGAACTTTGCTGGTCAGTGGCGGTCCTAGATCGGTGGAATTGTGGTCAACACATAAGCCTCCGAGGATTGCCTAAAACAACAGTTCAATTATTATTATTAATGCTGCTGAATATGGTAGTAAGAATTGAAATAGATGCTCACCTTTCTACTCAAAGGGGCTCCCATTGAATAAGCCACAATATCGACTTTGGAGTCGGTGAACTCGCTGACCGATTCGATGAACCGACGGATCTGAAAAAAAGATTGGAGTCATATGTATTACTGTAAGCTTTATTTTCATTCAACCATGAAAAATTCCGCACCTGGACTACATACGAACACTCCATATGGACATCAGTAAACAGTTTTCCTGGTGAGCCCCAGGTCATGGCGTATAATTCCTCAAGCTTGTACCCGGCTTCTTTAAAGACCTAAACACGAAGAGATACAGTTGTGTAATTAGGTACTTAACGTACTTTTTGATTCGAAACATAGTCACCCGCTTTCGTGCCCAACCCGTGGATGAAGATTACGGGGAGCCGTCTGAAACGGATGGTTTTGGAGGTTTCTGGTGGGCGACATAGGGAGATAGAAAGGGAGAAAGCGAGAGAGAGAGAGAGTGAGAGCAAGAGAGAGGAAGAGAGGGAGAGAAAGAGAGAGATAGCGAAACTAAATTAAAAACTACTTCGTCGGCTCCCTCGCTTTATGGTCATTCCCTCCGACACTGCCTCGATACACATCCGGGCGGTATATCGATCTCGCTGCCCGCTCTCCGTATTTTTCGATCTAAAAATACATCAGATTTGAATTCAGTTCACACGCTTACCAAAAATTCCTTAAAGGGCTTGCCAATCGAGTAGCTGGAAATTCGATGGTATAGCAGAAGTAGGAGAAAACTGGCGATTTTCATCCTGACCTTTTATTAATTTTTGGCTGAAGCCAGGCGGTGTCTGAAATCTGGAATTAGAGAAAGAGAGAGAGGGAGAGAGAGAGAGAGCGACAAATAGAGAAAACAAGAAAGGGCGAGAGAAAGATACAAAGCTATTGAAATTTAGCCGGAACAAATTGAATAGAATTTGAAAAAATTGCGGGAATACAGTGGAAAAGCCGTTCAATCAGCTGCTCTTCAAAAATTTGATGCAATGATTAGTGCAGATCACCGTTCCCCGCCGGAAATCCAGTTCATCAGCCGCCACGCTCGTTTCTTCTGCCATCCTCATCCTGACCGCCGAAAAAGCGAGCAAAAGCAGTGGGGAGCAGCCGAGGGAATGACAATGCAAATGCAAAATGTGTGATCCTATTAACCGGGAAACACGCTAGACGGTGTGGAATTTGCAGAGCACTTCTAGGCGTGCAAACTCAGCGTTGACCTTTAGCGCAATTTGCAAGGCAAAGAGTACTAGGAGGTAACTGGCGTGCGGCCTTTTGTAGGTCCGTGGCATAAACGGTTTTTCGAGATTTTTAAATCGATTCTTTCGTTAGAATAGATAAAGAACGGAATCCTTTGCACGATCGGACGATCGGATCGGGCACGCGAATAAACACTAGCCTGGTTATGTGGGAAGTTACGATCAGCTCCAAAAAGGTATTATGGGAGGATTATATGTGTACCTGTTATACATGGGAGGATTATTAAATTCGTCATTATACATTAAGATTTTACAATTTTCGACGTCAAGAAATTTTTTCGACTTACGATTTAGAAGGTACTGTTATCTAAAGCAGGCTTGATGCAAAAAAAATGGTTTTCAGGGTACGGTAACGACCTTAAAAGTTCCGGATCAAGCATCAAAATCTCGAAAAAAAATTGATGAACCCCAGGTTTTTGGTGAGCCGTGTTTGTTGGTTCATAAATGCCCCAAAAATTTTAATTATTGAGGTAGTAGGAGGAAGAGGAGCTAAGAATAACAATTAAAATCTGTCGAAACCTTCAAAGTAAACAAAGCCTTTCTAATTAAAATTCACTACCACTATCATATTTTTTTTGTGCTCCATCAAAAGCGACGCTATCCTAGTGAGTGGTAGTGATGGATGTAAACGCCGCGGGTGTCGCCAGGATCGTTTTTTTCGGGGAGTTATGGACAAAGCTGGAAGGCGGGAAGGGGGGAATAATGGAGTGCCAGCATGAATCTGTAAGCTGTGTATATTCTGCCCCCGGAGCATACAGACTAGGCAGCAGGGGGCTAACCGGTTTGCCCCGTTTTGACCGGCCTGGGGGCGGCCAATATTTTTTTGGTGGTATTGGTTGTGTGTGTTGCGCATGCCACCACCCCTCACTAACACCCCATCGAAAACGAACCCGATGGCAGCGAGTGAGCGCGAGCGGGGCGCATTTAGGGTGCGCACCGCCGGAGCTTTTGCTTTTTCGGGATAAGCCGACTCGGTTTTTGCCCCCCCCCCACGGGGACTCTGAATTCTGCGGTGCACTCTTGCTTTCTGGGGCGAAAAGGCATTTTAGGACTGAAAACTGGCACTAGAATCTTGGAGGCGCTGATGAGGTAGGAGTGGCAGGCTGTCTGGCAGAGGAGATTGGGGAATCAGGATAGGCAGTGTTTTCATATTAGAAAACAGAAAAAGAAAGAATCCCGACAACCAAAATCCCGAGAGGCCAAAATCTCCACAGCCAAAATCCGCAGAGCAATAATAACGGGAGCCAAAACTTTGGCTGTCTGGATTCCGGCTTTTCGGCATTTTCGCTGTCAGAATATGGCTGTCGGCATTTTTTGGTTGTCGGATTTTGCGGAGATTTTTGAGGACTTCAGAAGTCTAAAACCCGATTCATTGTAGAAAACCAGTGGAAAAAGACCGCTTCGCGGCCATTTCCACTGGACCCAGTCCCGGAACCATGAATTTGAATACCTTCTTTTTTAGCCTGCGGCGCTTGAACCTGAGTCAAGGAGAGCCAGCTTGCCGCTAGAATCGTTACTGGTTTTTCTCCAGGATCTTGCTTGCGGCGCGAGAGCACGAGCCAAGGATCTGTTCATTGGCCCGCGGCGCGAGAGCCTGGACCAAGGGCCTTTTCTTAGGCCTGCGGCGCTAGAGCGAAGGCCAGGCCTAAACTTCGCGCTAGAATCTTTTTGCCTGCGGCGCTAGTTACTGGTTTTTCTCCCGGATTTGGCCTGCGGCGCAAGAGCCTAGATCAAAGACCCGCCATTCTGCGGCGCTAGAGCGAGAGTCAGGCCTAAATCGCGCACCCGGTCATCCTAGAAATGGCTTTAGTTGCTGAACTACCAAAAAGCAAAAACCTAAATTTCTCGCGGGTCCGAACCCGCGACCCTCAACGCCACAGCCCCTGCCCTGATCCGCTACACCAAAGGGGAGATCTTTTTTTTAGCCTGAGGCGCCATAGCCAGCGTTGCGCTAGAATCTTTGAGCCTGCGGCGCTAGTTACTGGTTTTCCTCCAGGGATCCATTCTGCGGCGCGAGAGCCCGGGTCGAGCACCCATCAATATTCGCGGCGCGAGAGCCATGCCAGGGGCCTTTTTTCTTTACCGGCGGCGCTATAGCGATGGCCAGGCCTAACCCCCGCACACCATGAGCCTAGAAATATGCTTTGTTGCCCAACAACCAAAAAGCAAAAAAAGAAATTCTCCCCGGATCCGAACCCGCGACCTTGCGCGGGGTAGACCAAGCGCTAATCCTCTACCCCAAGGGGCACACGGCGGGAAAGGCCTCTTCTGTCCTGGGCGGTCCAGCGGCAAAGATAAGGGTGACCAATGATCCCGGAGGGAGACCTCCAGGTCACTTTACAAAATTCGATTTTGAGCCTGAACCTGTCGAAAATTTGCAAAGATAATAAGATGCGCGTGATCCCCACCCTTGATTGCATAAACGGTCCAAATTTCAGCCTGGAATTCCATCAGGGCTTCGAGTTATGGCCCGGACACCGCGGCCCGAGACGCAATTTATTAAGGACCTTTCAGAAAAATCTTTATAAAAACTTTATTTTAAAGAAATTTGTAAAATCCGAAAAAATGTATCTGGAGAATTACTTTGCCCATCTACCCTCCAAAAATGAGGCCCCAGTTCCCTTTAGGGGCGGAGAAAAGTTCCGGACAACGTTCGCACCCAAAAATGTTAAGGATTTTTCACATTTTTGCTTGTAAAACCGTTAAATGGAAGAATTTCAAAAAATCCAAAAAACCGTTTTTTATAAATAGCATTTCCCACCCCCATGTCAAAAATCAGCTCGAAATTCGGCCTGGCGGCCGAGAAAACGGCCGTACAGAAAACAGACATACTTTTCTCGCTTATAGGGTAGGATAAGTCCTAGAAGGAGCCGAAATCAAGCAACTAGGCCAAGTTTGGCGGTCCATTGTTCCTGGGAATCTTTTATACACCGGCGCCTGGAAAATCACTCACTGTTCCCCGCAGCGGAACTTATCCGATTTTCGAAGGGAAACACCAAAAGAACATGCCGATTTCTCTGGTAAGCTCAAAAAGTAATCAACAGCGGGCGACATCTCAAATTTGCAAAGAACGGCCGAATTGGAGAATGATGGGGGAGCAAAAAGGGACAGGATTCGAAGCTTTTAAGAGTAGATTTAGCACGAAAAACATCCATTAACAGTAGAACACACCGTTGCGGCGCTTGGACAAAAATCGCCGCGCGCGGCTAGCGGAACAAATTGAGCGCGAAAATGTGTAGTAAATAAAAAAACAGCATGGGGAAAATAGAGTGTAGGTATTTTTTCAATTCGGCCACAAGAAGTACGGTAAAAACATTGCAAATCGGGACAATTACGGCATAAAATTGGCAATTAATTTCTGATAGATCTATTTTTGTTCCCCTAGCTTTTAGCTAATGTGACTGGCAAACCTTAAAATTTAAAATTTTTCCAGTCTTGAAAGCTGCCTACACCGATAACCAAAATGCCGACAGCCAAAATCCCGGCATGGCCATGAGGCTAATTTGAAGTCATTTACCTGAAATAGCGGTTCTCGCATTTCGGTATTCTGGCGGTCGGCATTTGGCTGTCGGAGTTCTGATGATCCGGATTTTGGCTCTCGGCATTTTCGCATTTTACAGCGTCAAATTATCAAAAAAGCAAAACTCGTATGGCGGTTCGAGCCTGACGTTCCACGGTTGGTGCGAACCGTATAGCCAGCCAGTTCATGCCTGTGGCTATCCATCCGCTCGCCGAGCTCGGGCCAGCTAGCGCTCGGGCGGAAAAATGAAAAACGGTGTTTATTGTGTGCGCGTGTGAGGGTGAGCACGAGCCGCCCCCACTAGCAATGCATTCGATCGTGGCTAGTAAAGTTACGCACGTTCAGGGGAAAGTTGTGAGCAAAGCACACCCTGGCACACAAAGAAGCTGAATTTGAAGGGATACAATTTGAAGGGATGCCTAACCTTCTCGGGGCTCAAAAAGCAAAAACTATGCCGTGGGCGGGGGTCGAACCCGGGACCCCCGTTTTGTAGGCCTAGATGCTATCCATTAGGACATCGTGGCACGCCATTGGGTGGGATGGGAACGCCACAAGAGGGAAAGGTGTCCAGTTTCTGTGCGGCTTTGGGGCCCATTGCCGCACAAAATTCGCCGCGCGTCCTTTGTACTGCCCGGAATTCATAACTATATATTTGCCGGCGAAACCCTTTCAATCCCTTTAAACTTGGACTTAAATTGGGTATCCTTTTAAATGATAGCTAGGCCGGAAATTCTGGCCAGAATTCCGACATAGCAACCAATACACAAACTCCCCACAATGTAAAATTCCAAACTTTAAAAGTTGCAGACAAAACAAAGAACAACATCTAACTCGCTACTTTATTTAGTATGTTGCTTTATTTTTACTATTAAAATTAAAAATCCCGGAAATACCGACAAGACAAAATTGCGACAAGCCGAAAATTGTGTGTTAGATAACGATTTCTGCGGTTTTTTGTATGAAAAAGCGTTATGCCACAGAAATTTTTAGAAAAACAACTATGAGACGGTCAATAACAGGTAATCTTCCAGAAATATCCATTATACAAAACCATTCACGCTCATCCAAACCTCAAGACCAAAATGTGAAAATCGCACGCTATTTCCGGACGATTGTACACACAAACAATGGATAGTCACACACAAACCCCACGACCATTCAGGTGTAGCCGGCGCGCTGGCGCAAGCTCGGGAAAGCGTGAAAAATCGCCATCTTTTTTTGCGGCGCGCTTGTAAAAAGTGGTCCCGGTCTCGCAGAGATTACGATACATTGTAACAATGACTGCGTCAATATAGAGCAATTCAAAAGCTATTTGTAGCCGTGAAAATGTCAAAAGCCCGCTTTGTGTCATAGAATTTAGGAAAAGTCCTAAAAAGCCAAAAAGATCTGCATCTGAAGGATACGAGATTTACGATACCTTGTTGCAAAATTCCAAATATGATCTCAAGTCAGGTTTTTTAGCCGATAAAATATCAAAGACGATCATAAAGATTATATTATATCATCAAAACTATGGAAAGCTTAACTTTTATAGATAGTTCCGACCCTGATTAAGTTACCGAAAGATCGGTGAGCGTTTATGACTGAATAACCAGACGCAACAAAGAACCATCGAACAGTGAAGATCACCCGGAACATGTGGATTTTATCATTTGCTGGATTTCTCTCTCTGTGTCGCTCTCTCTCGTTCTTTCTCTCTCTCTCTCCCGGTGCAAGACGTGAAAACCTGAAAAAAATGTGCCAGAGTGTGCGCGGCGTGCAGGGCTGGTCATTTCGGACCCGGGTCAGACCCGGACCCGTACCCGGACCCGGACCCACCCGGACCCGCATAAATTTGCATGGGTCCGGGTGGGTCCGGGTGGGTCCGGGTAGGTCCGGGTCCGGAAATGCAACAAGATGCAAATGTAACAGCATCCTCTTCTTCATCGGATCTCTCATCATCGGACAAATAGTTGTCCATCTGTTTTTTCTCGTGATTTGGGTCTAACTTACCAACCCAAAAAAGCAAATCAATAAGAAAGCAAGTCCTTGAAAAATGACTAAGAATGGATCAAAACTATACATCGGAAATCATGCAAATGACCCGGACCCACCCGGACCCACCCGGACCCACCCGGACCCGGACCCGGTCGGACCCATGCAAATTAGGGTAGGTCCGGGTCCGGACCCGGTCCGATTGGACCCGGACCGGGTCCGGGTCCGGGTCCGAAATGACCAGCCCTGGCGGCGTGCACTTTACTGCCTTTTGGGAGGCATTCATCGAGGAGAACCAGAGCATGTGATGAGTGCATTGGAGCAAAGCGGAAATTTTGTTGGTCTTGGAGTTAATGTAAGATGTATCAGATTTTGTGTCGCTTTAACACACCTTAAAATTCGGGACATAACGGGTGGTTTAGTTTTCTACATGCGCCCGGGAAAACCTTAGAAAAACGCTTTAAAAGTATCATTAAAACTTATTATAAACGTACTGTAATAGTAGTACCTAGTAACGGTACGGTATAATACGGTAGTATCTGAAAACGAACAAAAAAAGGCTGTATTTAAGCCAAAAATGAGACAAAAGGGTGAGACGAGTAGAAATGACGAGTCCAACCTTCACTAACACTTGTCCTAGCTAGCCAAACCCTAAAATAGACCTTTCTAGCCCCTTAAACCAAAAATAAAAACACAAAACAAGCACATTAGCGTGAAGAGCGCACCCTGATCCCAATTGTGGTTTGTACACCCCTGTACTCTCGATTGTCGGCCGGGGCGTGAACCGGTTGCGTTTGTCCCTGTGTGATCCGGAATGTTTTTGGATGGCTGTGAATGTGTGTGGTTGTGTGCTGACTTTTTATCCACCCGCCGACCTTGAATGATCCCCCACGTATCCTAGTGCAAATAGTGTCGCGTGCCTTTTCAAGACCATTTATTCGAGATGGTGTGTTGACAAACAGGTTCAAAGGACTTACGCGGTATGGTAGCCGTGATGCAATGGCGTAGGTCTGAGAAATATGTATGTGGCTGGCTTCGACGAGAAGAACTTATCCCGAACTTGTAAAAAATGGCTGACAACCGTTCTATTTTTCCGAGCTTATCGAAAGAGCTGATCACCGATTTTTGGAGAGCCACCACCTCAAATCTTGGCAAACAACTCAATCCAAAAAATTGAAAAAATTGTGGTAAGATCCGAACAGGGTCGTAATCCAGGAGGTTTCGGCGAAATGAAAAGCTTCTGAATTTCAAGCATATATCCTGAAAATGTCTTTAAAAAGGACCCTTCCCTACGAAAGTAACCTGTAGCAATCTCCGTTCTATTGGATGTGAATGAATCATGTTATTTCTCTGATTCATTGGCCAGAAACACACATCCATCAAAATATCGTGGATTGAATGAACAAGAACTTGTTCCACCCCCAAAAAACTGAAAAACATTTTCCGAGCCGTAAAATCGTCGAGAAGCGCTCATCGCCAGTTAGCTCAAGAAAGCCTCTAGGATAAGCGCACTGATAGAGCGACTCCGGGAAATGAGAATCTTCAGAAAACGTCTCTATGAATGACAAAGCCTCTTCAGAATAAGCAGTGAAGCGCTAAAAATAACAAAACCTTAGTTTTAGGTAGAATTCAAAGAAGGCACCTTCAATAAAACATTGTCTTTTCTGTCTGCAGCGTATTCAGGTTGCCTGTAAATTGGATGATATTAGATGTTTAATAGGTTTCGAAATTCCCCTGGAATGTGAAACGATGTCAATCGATCGAAAATCATGCTTCTATGGCCCATCCATAATTATAAAAATGTTAACTAGAATTCGAACATTTTTCAGCAGGAACAATCAGACCAAAAAGTTTAGCAACAGCTTATATTTATAGTTTTGACGATTTATACGATATTTAGGCGCTTCTGATTCAAGGATTTTTCTTGTAATATTCTATCCCTCATAGATCCTCTGCACCTCGAAAAATCGGCTGCACCTGGTGACGCTGCCCGTCAGCCGGCCCTCCGTTGACAGCTCCAGCCAGCGCGGAAAGGTCCCATCGCGCTGGGCGCGCGGATCCGGCCCGCTTCCACCCCGATTTTTCCACGTTCCAGCCTCCAGCTTTTTGCTAATGGGTCTTCTTTTTGCTAATTGGCTTTGTTCGGATCTAGATTTTCGTAGGGAGGCCTTTCGCTTGATTCTCATCGCTACTCCGAGCTATACCTTACTATCCTGCATCCTGGTCTTGAGCTCTGCTACCTTTCATATTAATTGTTTATAAGTTTCTAACTAATTAGATTTACAAGAATTACTTAAGGAATTGCAGTATCGTGTTAGGGCTATCTACTACTCTTTAAAGGCTGGCCGAGGATGTACAACTCGCAGAGCCTACCCAGGCAACGGTTCCTGGTCCCAGTCCTGCCACCGGCAATCCAGAATGGAGCCGGGCCGTTGCCATTTGGAATGATGCGTGCCTTACCTCAGCCTCCACAAGCGCCATCTGAGCACGAGATTCTGAGACTCAGGAATGATATCGATACGGTAAGACGGATCAAAAGTGAAGCAAAAAAACATCTAAACGTTGGAGATTTTAAGCTCCTAAATAATCTACCTAAAAGAGATGGGAAAGTGGAGACAGAATAATCTAGATTTAAGGAAACCGTGAAGACGGGGAATGCATAACGTAAATCAGGCTGAAAAGTATTCTCAAGCCCTTTTTTAGCTCTCCGAGCAGCTCACCGAGATGCGCGCCCAGCTTTGCTCGGCTTGCCTGTCGGTCGATTCGAGATTATCAACCGCCTTGCACACACCATTTGAAGAAGATGCTCAGCCTACACCGTCGCCGAGCAGGTACCAAAATTGACAAAGCACAGAGGGGGCTTTTTTAGGCTGCTGATGTCCGCTGCCGCCATGAAACCACTTCAGCATATGAACGTTACGTTGCCAAGGCGCGAACTGACCATGCTGAACCCGTTGATGTCGAGTACGTACTTGGTTTCCTCAAATTTATTTGTTTTGGGATGGTACCTGCGGCGTTTATGCCACTATTTAATTTTTTTTAGTTCGCCCACCCTTCCCTCCACCGCCAAAACCTCAAAAGGTCTATGCAGAAACGAGCTGTAGTGGTAGAAGCCAAGCGAGTACAAGTAAGCTTCATCTCATCGAAATCCAGCTCAAAATTAACCAGAATCAATTCAACCACCACAATTTTTAGGCTCTATCCCAATTACAATTCGTTGGAATGCCGTCTGGACGATCGGCGAAGAATCGGCGGATTCTGAAGAAAATTTACTAGCCTTCTTGCAGAGAGCGTTTGGCGAGAGTGTTTGCTGGGTAAAATCGTTCCTAGAAATTCCGATGGTTACCAATTTTTTTAGTTTGAAGCGCGTTCTCTTTTGCTATTTGTGAATCCATACAACTGCATAACGATGCCGACGCGAACATTCCGGTATTCAGCTATTAGCCGTTTGATTACGTATTCGCTGAGGCAGGCGGAAATGATTATATTGTTTACGTAAGTGCACTTGGTTCTACTTAATTATGATGCTTTGATTTTTATCGTTTATAACTCATTTAATAAAGCTATACAGATCATCTACTAAAACTTATCCAGTACTTTAAGCTTCTCTGTTTCAGTGGAGAAAGCGGCTCCGGAAAGTCTTTCCTGGCCGAGCAGGCCATTCTCGGCCTTGTCGAAAGGACCGCAAAACCGAATTCTGTAATTTTGGGAGCTATTCAATCCTCGATTCTGCTTCTACAAGCCCTGAACTCGGTGACGACGCCGATAAATCCGAGGAGCAGCCGGATGGTAAGCGTTCTGCATTAATATAACCTCATGCGGATAGCCATAGCGGGGAAAATCCATAGAGATGCCTTGCCCATCCTTTTAGTAAAAAATCATCATAAAGCTTTTTTAGGTCCATTGGTGGGAAGTTAACGTGAAAGACGGACGTCTTCAACGAGTTGTCCTACGCCATTTTCTGTCGGAGGCATCTTCTAAACGGTGTCAAGCCTCAATTTTCACCACCATTGCATCCCAGATGAGCTCCGCTGAGAAAGGTATCAAAATTATAGGTGAAAGAGTATTCGTTTCCAGAAAAATTCCGCATCTCCGGCTTTCAACTCGGCTACGGTACTACCGCTAATATAAGCTTAACGGATATAAAGGCTGCTTTGAGGTATGGATTCTGCTTTTCTAACAAACGAGATTTTTAGCTCGCTATGTCTACCATTTGAGGATGCTTTTCGAATCTTGGCCGCCTGTGCGTTGCTGAATAATTTGATGTTTTACGAGGCGGAGGATGGGGTCGATATTGAGAATATTACTGGTGGGTTTTAAAGAACTTTGTAAAATTTAGTCATAAAATGATTCAAAAATCAAAAATGGCTTTCTCATCACGTGAAAACCGTTTTGTGCGCCCTCGTGAGAGAACGCGTTCCAAAATTTATTCGAAACACTCGTTTGATGGAGGTCTCGGGGTTAATAGCTAACCTCAAACTTGGGTAATTAAACCGAAGCTGTGGATGGGTGAGTGGAGATATCAACTAGAGAACGAGACGAAAGACAACTATTGACGGGCAACCATACAACGAACGATCACCCTCGTTCTCTGACCACTCTCTTCACAGGGGACGGGGTATTGCAGTATACGAGTCGTCTGCTACCTCTCCTCTCCCCGTACTCCCTTGACCCTCCCCCAGCAGAAAACCCCCCACTCCCCTCCTCCTTTCGCCTACGACCATACCACGTTGAAAGCACGGCATCCCGTCCGATCTGCCAAGTTAAGCAACGTTGGGCTCGGTTAGTACTTGGATCGGAGACGGCTTGGGAATCCCGAGTGTCGTGGGCTTTTTGCACTTTTCGGTGTTGTCTGGAACCTCGGAATTGGTTTTTCGCAGTCTTTTTGAAGAGTACGGTCGAGCAAAAAGGCTCTGTGGACGGAGAAGTGTATTAACGGCGACAATAAGGAAAAGAATCCTAGTTTTTCAGATATGGAAGACGCTGCCTTCTTGCTCGGCTTATCTGCCCTATCCCTCTTCAAGCGTCTCATCTCGAGATCCGTGATCGTCCACAAGGAGGAGGCGACCGGGATGAAGACGTTATCTATCGTAAGAACTTTTGAAGCTATAATTTTTCGAAGTGCTGACAACGCTAATTTCTTGAGAACTTCTTTAGCTAAAAGTAATATTGAAGCTGTTCCCTGCCAACTTAGAATTCTTAAAATTCAGGCCCGCCTCGAGCGAGACCACCTCGTGGCCGCCCTCTACTCTAGATTCGTGCAGACCGTAATCCGACGCACGAATGCCTTGCTCGAGATCTCGATAAATAACGAGTCCGAGGACGGCAGTGTCAATGATGATTCTGGTATCAAAGAATTTCATGTTAGAGCGGAGCCTTTCAGGAATGGGTAGCGTAACAGAAATCGGATCAAGTCGAGTCGATATTATCGATATTTGCGGGCTTACTGGTGTAAATCAGCGCGGGACTCGCACTCTACACGAATTATGCGCAAATATGGCTGCTGAAAAGACGAGGCATTTCTTTATGGTAGGGTTCAAGTTTTACAGATAAACAAAAGCAATTAGCGTGCTAGAAATACAGTATTTTGAGAATTTTTTAGAGAACAACACTACCTCATCGAGAAGTCAAGGAAACCAGCCTTTTTATGGATTTTTTGAAACCGGTCAGTTCTTGGTTTTCCAAGCGTTTACTTTACACACTTAATTTACTTCAACTAAAGTTTTTTATCGCAAGAAAATCCATGTAAATTGTCGTTAAAAAGCGAATAAGAACCAGTATGATTCTTTAGAAATTCGGCTTCTTCAACATCGTAGACCAGGCCTGCGATAATTCGCGGGGTTCTATGCAAAACGTGATAGAAATGGTCCAACAGCGAAAAAGCGATTTCACGTAAGAAACTCGTCTTCAAAACCTAAAAGCCTAATTTTCCAGCTTTATTCACGTCTCTCCCGAGGAAATCCTGGTACGGCATTATGAAGGCAGGGTCCCGATTTCGTATAACATTACCAAGATTGTGGAGAATAATCGGAATACTATAAGAAAGGAAATGGTATGAAAAAATTTCAATAAAAGTAAGAAAACCCCGTTAGGTCCGCCTCTTCGACGCTAAAAGCACTTCTTTCAAATTGGTGGCTTCCTTATTTTCTGGTGACTTGAATGCGATGGCACAAAGCGATCAATATCAGTAAGTTTTCTGGAATAGCTGCCATTGTTTAAATATCTACAATTTTGAGTTAAATTGACTTAATTTAATATTTTAATTTCAGATTAAAGGTTAAATTTAAACTAAACGAATAATTATATTAAAGGAAGTTGTTCTGTTTCAGGCCTCGTGTCCTGAAATGCCCCGCCGTCGACTGGACCAAACCTTCTCGCAGCAATTCCTCAACAAAGTTGATACACTCTTGAAAAAATGTGCCTCTAGGCCTCATCAAATTGTGCATTGCATGAAGGTATAACAATGACTATCGCATTGCTAAGGCATTGTCAATACAGCTTTGAAATTAAGTTTTATGCCTTTTTAGACCAACAACACCTGCGATTTCTCAAAATTTAACCCCGAGGTCGTGAGGCTCCAGATGAAGCAGTGGCAATTGCAGAAGGCCATTTCAAACGTGGAGATGGAGGATAAAGAAATGTAAGATTAATTTAATTTTTAATTTTTGGATTTTGTAGTATTCCGCCGCTCGATTCAAAGACCATTGGTATCACCAAATTACCACCAGAGCGCTCTTATGCCATAAGGAACAATCGGAAACACTACTTTCCACAGCGCCGGACGATGGTCGTGGATTACCAAGGTATCTTGGCTTTTGCCTTAATATTTGTAGGCTTTTGGATGGTCTTTGAAAGTTATGAACACTTAACTTACATTTACATTTACATTTTTTTACATTTAATTTCTGCTTTTAGATATGACTTCCGGAGTGTCACTGCGAGCCGGCGATGTCGTGAATACTTTATCTTTTCACTCTGAGGACGCTTATCTGGTAAAACTTTTTTCTTCCTAGAGTCACATTTTTATAAATATGAGATTACGTCTATTTCGGACCTCTAATCCGCTAGATGCGCTCGCTGCATCTTGAAATACATGCACTTGAAGCCCCTGAACGGCCCATTTTCAGATAATGACGGCCAATGACGAGCGGGCGGCGGTCCCGTGCAGATTCACCGAAAAATCTATACTTCCTGCAACTGTATTTAATGTATGAAACCGCGCCTTTTGCTGGAAATAAATATGTGCTGCTTGAGCTAGATTGAAAGTTTCCTATCATCTTTATTTAATTGCCTGTCTCGATTCTTAAAAATCCTTATTTTGCACTGTTCACCTTTAGAAGCTGATTCATGATAGCCTTAGTTTTGCTCGATTTGCTCCTTGGAAAGGCTTTTTTGATTGGGAAAAACGTAGACCAGAGAACAGGTTGGCAAACTAAAGCGCAGGAAGATGGATTGCAGAAGTCAAAATTGTTTGCCCAGGGTTGTTGAACTTTTCGGAGGAACCCGTTCGTACCTAAAGCTTAGAGCCCAAGAAAAGTATAGTTTCGTCTTGACCTGTGAATTTTAGGCTTTTACCTTACCTAACAAGCCTTGTAAGCCTATAGATATAGATAGTACATCTTGGTTCCAAATTCCAAACGAGTTCGCCGAGTAGATAAAAAATTCCAGTGCCAAAAAAGCAAAAAAATTATCCTTGGGAAAAAATAAATTTGCGAAAATCATTTTCAGCCTTGTATGTAAATGTTGGAGGACTACATCCCAGATCCGAATACCTAATTAGCATACGCTACATTTCCGGTTCTATTGTCCCCCATTTGTCGATGCTCCCCCCCTCATTGTTCTGTATCTTTCCCCCACCGCTTGGTCTGCCCTCTACCTGGAATAAACGTTTCGTCTACCTCACCCACAACTACAACAACTGGCGAGCAAGGATTCGAAGACATGGCCGACCCCGAGATCAAGGCTCTGATGCAGCAGATGACGGCGATGATGGCTGCAGGACAGGAGCGTGAGAAGAAGATGGAGGCACAGCTCGAGGCCTACCGCGCTGCGACCCAAACGCACATGGGCACAGTTAGCGAAGACCCTCTGGGTAAATCCGCAGGTCCAAGCCATCCCAGGCCTCTGGATGCGGTCGAGCTGAGCGCCCTTTGCTCACGACTCGTTCGGTTCGACTATGACCCATCCCAGGGTCTTACGTTCGAAAAGTGGCTCGAGAGGTTTGATAACCTCGTGTCCACGGAACCGCGCATCACTGAGGATAACAAGAAACACCTTGTTCTCAGTATGCTGGATGGCAAAGCCTCTAGCCTCCTAGCGGATCACGAAAGACCAACGGAATTGTCTGCCGTGAAATATCCCGACATGATCAAGTCGCTGACAGACATGTTCGGTGAGAAAATGTCGCAGTTCAGTCGACGTTTTCTGGCATTCCGTGTGGCCAAAGCAGCCGACGAGGATATGCACTCCTACGCAGCACGCGTCAACAAGCTGTACGAGCTTGGTCGTGTCAAGGAGATGAACGAGGACGAGACGAAATGTCTGTTGTTCGTTGCTGGACTTTCCGATCAGGAAAATCGAGAGATCCGCAAGAGACTGTTGCACATTCTGGAGTCAAAGAATGGTGTCAAGTTGAGCGATTTGCTACGCGAATGCGATATGCAAAGTTCCCTGAATATGGATATGGTCGTTGAGCAGAATATGCAAAATGCCAACGTGAACCGGGTTCACCAGCAATCGGGTTTCCGAAAGAATTGGAAACGCGAGCGAGAGCCAACCTCTAGCAAGGGTTACTCGTCGCGACCGGAAACCAATGATCGGTCCCCCGCGAGACAAGCGGAATGACAACTGTAATCGTTGTGGAAAGAGCGGACACTGGGCAAGAGAGTGTCGCGCAGACCCTGGCAATATTCGCGGTGCTAATTTTTCAAAGTCGAAAAATCACCAAGCCAAAGACTGGAAGTCGAAGGTGAACATGGTTGTCCATATCAATGCCGTAGACTCGAGTCGGAAAGACGTCGAGATCTCAATCGAAGGCGTTCGCTTCACTTTGCAATTGGATACTGGTGCAGCCGTCACCATCATCGATGAAGCTGTTTGGCGCAAATTGAACTGCCCCCAGCTGATTCCATCCAATATTCAATTACGAGCTGCAAATGGCGGTCCAATTGAAGTGCAAGGAAGCTTCGATACCAATTTCGAAGTGAAGGGCATTGTCGGTCATGGCAAGTGCTTTGTCACGAAGAACATCAGATTGATGGGGCTTGATTGGATAAATCAATTACCACAGTTCGCTTCGTGCTTCGATGAGCTGTGCGTGAACAAGGTCGCACTGAAAGAGTCAATGCTCGAGAAAGAGTTGGTCCTGAAGTACCCAAGTGTCTTCCAAGATGGACTGGGCTTGTGCACAATGGCCAAGGCTGAGCTTCAGCTGAAGCCTGATGCAAAGCCAGTTTTCCTACCGTTCCGACGGGTCGCATATTCAATGGAAGCTGCCATTGAGAAGGAAATCGACCGACTTGTACAGTTGACGGTTCTCAAACCGGTCACTTACAGTCAGTGGGCCGCGCCCGTCGTACCAGTCAAGAAGAAGGACGGTACCATGAGACTTTGTGGTGACTTCTCCACAGGCTTGAACGAGGCGTTGGAGGATTACCATCATCCGCTCCCAACCGCCGAAGACATCTTCACCAAGCTGAATGGTGGACAGATCTTCTCGCAGATTGATCTGAAAGATGCGTACCTACAGATTGAGGTTGAGGCTGATAGCCAAGAATACCTGACAATCCACACTCATAAGGGCTTGTTCCAATATCAAAGGCTGATATTCGGAGTCAAAAACGGCACCCGGAATATTCCAGAAGATCGTGGATAACTTGATCGCAGGCCTGGACGGGACCGCTGCCTACCTGGATGATCTGTTGATCACCGGCCGGAACCAGGAGGAGCATGACGACAGGGTCCGTCGTTTATTTGAGCGAATCCAAGAGTTCGGATTGCGCGTCAAAATGGAAAAGTGCTCGTTCGGCCAGCCTTCGGTGAAGTATCTTGGCTTCATTCTCGATGCCCAAGGCCGAAGGCCGGATGGCCAACGCACGGCTGCGATAGCAAGTATGCCATCACCTACCTGTCTAAAGGAAGTTGAGAGCTTCTTGGGCATGGTATCGTTTTACCAGTCATTTATTCCTCGTATGCGGCAGATGCGCGCCCCGCTTGACGAGTTGAAAAGGAAGGACAAAAGTTTGTCTGGCACGAGGACTGCGAAAAAGCTTTCCAGTCGCTCAAGGAGATTGTCATCTCCGACTTGTTGCTCTGTCACTATGACGCCAAGTTACCCATTGTCGTCGCCGCTGATGCCAGTGAGCAGGGTCTTGGGGCGGTCATCACTCACAGATTTGCGGATGGGTCGGAAAAGGCCATCGCGCATGCCAGCAGGGCATTGAGTGTGGCAGAGAAGAACTACAGCCAGATCGAAAAGGAAGGCTTGGCCCTCATTTTCGCGATTCGGCGCTTCCATCGATACATCTATGGAAGGCGTTTCGTGCCCTGACGGACCACAAGCCCCTTTTGCCAATATACGGGTCGAAAAAGGCATTCCGCAGCACACCGCAAATCGATTGCAGCGGTGGTGCTTGTTGTTGAACAACTACGATTTCTCCATCGAATATCGTAACACGACCAAGTTCGGTCAAGCGGATGCGCTTTCCCGTCTAATTCCGCCAAAAGCCGAACCTGACGAAGACGTCGTTATTTCGCAGATAGAAATCGACGTATCAGCAGTTTTTGAGGAAAAACTGAGCCGAATTCCAATTTCGCACAAGGAAATTGCATCACAAACGGAGCAGGACTACCATCTTGGCTCTGTGATTGACCATCTGAAAAGTGGAACGTTCCCAGACTGTTTGCCAGGCTCGTCTTTGTACGCCTTCAAAAGTCTCGTTTCCAACTTATCAATTCACAAGGGTTGCCTATTCTTGAAAGAGCGAGTTGTCGTCCCGAAGAGACTTCAATCTCGAGTCCTGAAAATGCTCCATGAAGGACATCCTGGCCAGACCAGAATGAAACTCCTTGCGAAACAATATGTCTATTGGATCGGCATGGATACAGACATCGACCGCATTGTCCGAGAATGCGAGGGCTGCCAGAAAGCGCAGAAGATGCCTGTGAAAAGTGAATTGACCCCCTGGCCTATTCCCAATCGTCCGATGGAACGCGTGCATATTGATTACGCAGGTCCCATCGACGGGAGAATGTACCTGGTATTCGTTGATGCCTACTCTCGTTGGCCAGAGATCCACGATTGTAAGGTCGCCACCAGTCGTACGACGATTGCCCAGTTGAGAGACATCTTCTCAAGGTTCGGAGATCCGGAAACGCTTGTTTCGGACAATGGGACTCAATTCACTTCGAAGGAGTTCGAAGAGTTCTGTATGGAGCGTGGCATAAAGCATGTACGCACGCCTCCGTTCCACCCTCAGTCGAACGGTTTGGCTGAACGCTTCGTCGATACCTTTAAGCGTGCACTGAGCAAAGCCGCTGGTTCGACGAATGCGGAAACGTTGCAAGTTTTTTTGCGAACGTATCGGGCCACTCCATGCCCCTCTTCGCCACAACAGTTCTCTCCGGCTGAATTGTTTATCGGGAGAAAGCTTGTTACTCCTATTGCGCGTTTGGCTCTTCCATCGAGCAACGGCAATGTCCAAGTCGTTCTTCAAAAAGAGGAGAAGACGACGATGGTTGAGCAATACAACCGGCGTCACGGTGCTCGCAAGAGATCGTTTGAGATCGACGCCACGGTTTGGGTTCGCGACTATCGAAAGCCGAACAAACCAGCCTGGGTCGAAGGGCGTATTTCCAAGCTACTTGGAAAGTCTCTGTATGAGGTTGAGCTTTCCTCTGGAGATTCTTGGCGCCGACATGCCAATCAGCTGCGTCGTCGATACGTTCGAGACGTATTGCACGATATTCTGGATGAATTCGATCTTCCCAGTACTGAAGTCAATGTGCAGGACACTTGTCCACCTCTTGACTATTCCAACCACATGTCGACGGCCACCGATACCACATCTACTGTACCCGCCCCCACTCTTGATGTACCTGTGCCCCGTGTTCCCCATCACCCCGCTCAACACCACACCATCCCGGATAAGAAGACCTCCTGGACGCACCACGAAGACGTCATCGGATCGTACCATCCCGGATCAGAAGGCCTCCCCTGGACGCACCACCAAAGCGTCATCGGACAACTCACGTGCTCAAGGACATCATACTGCTGACGGACAAGCTGAAGACGTTCAACCTCGAAACGTCAAGTCCAAGGAGTTGCAAAACCTCGGACCCATTCTCGACGGCAAGCGCGACCGAAAGAAGACTGTTCGTTTCCAACTTTGATGCGCCACCCTCGTGTTCCACTCGACAAGTCAAGCGCATCCACATCACCGACAAGTTCAATGGTCCCACGCTGATGTGCCACACTCGTTCCGCACCTCAAGTCAAGCCGTCATCGCCACCTCAAGTTCAACTCGTTCAAGTCCGACTGTCCGCAGCGCTCATCTTTGAAGGAGGGAGATGTTGGAGGACTACATCCCAGATCCGAATACCTAATTAGCATACGCTACATTTCCGGTTCTATTGTCCCCCATTTGTCGATGCTCCCCCTCATTGTTCTGTATCTTTCCCCCACCGCTTGGTCTGCCCTCTACCTGGAATAAACGTTTCGTCTACCTCACCCACAACTACAACAGTAAATAACCTTCACGTTCTTGCATCCCATTTTTATTCTTACGAAATTACGCCAAATTTATTCCCTTCACAATTTCAAATCGATGCACTTGGCCATCTTGCAAATCTCGTTGTGTCGGCCCTGCTTGGCGAGGTCGAGGGCCCTGTCGAAGTCGCTGTAGCGGTGCTTGAAAATTTGCTCGCAGACGAATTGCTAGAATTGAGGGCTTAAAGGTATCTGGATGGCGAGGTACCTCCTGCTTCTTCTTGCCCTCATGCTCCTTCTCCCAGAACGCGCCATAGTTCATGCATTTGTCCCAGAGCCATTTACGGTTTTCGGAATAGGAGACGGAGTGGGAATTCGGGAAGTGTTGACGGGCCTCTTTGATGGTACGCTGAAAAAGTGGAATGAAAGAGAACGAGAGCGGGAGAAGGAGAAAGAAAGAGCGATAGAGAGAGAGAGCGCGAGAGAGAGAGGGGCGGAAGAGAGAGAGTGAGAGGGAGGTGAGAGGGCGTGAGAGAGAATGAGAAAGAGAGCGAGCGACAGAGAATGATAGAGAGAGACCGGAGAGAGAGAGAGGGAGAGAGAAAAAGAGAGAGAGAGAGAGAGAGAGAGAGAGAGAGAGCGAAAGTAGAGATAAGGAGGGAAAAAAGGTTTTTAAGAACATTACGGCATTCTGACATTTCGTGATTTTGGAATTCGCTCTTACAAAATTCTACATAACTTTTCCAAAAAATTTCCTTTCAATAGCGAGCTCCTTAAAAGTGATTTTCGAAAATAGGCATGAATATGAAAAAAATTCTATTTAATAGCATTTCCCACCTCGCAAACGCTACACGTGATCCGCATCCAGAAATCCATATCTGTCCCGCTCTCGATGCGATCGGCAAAGTTCCGCACATGCATCTCCTCACCGTCGGGACCGGCCATCGGCAGATCGTCACCTCCCGGCAGGCGGCTACCAGTCGGGCTAGAGCGAAGCTTGCGCTCCTCCGAGTCATCCTTGGGCTCCTCGACGGGCAGGTGCTCCTCATCAAACTGTCCAACCGGCCCCAGGCCTTTTCGGCTTCACTGGCGGCTCGTTCTTGGCCTCCTCCGGCTTTTCGTTGGAGAGGTCGACAAGGTCGGCAACGGCTACAGCCACGAATATAGCTAAAAGAATGGGCCGCATGGTTGAATGGGAGAGAAGAGTAGATGCTTTACTTTATACTACTCCCTGCTTCCGAATTCGAGCCGCGCTTTCGAGCCCACCTTCCGCCGGAACTCATCGAGATTCACTCTCGCCCTGTTCCAAAATTCGGCGGTCTACCGGAGCAAAATTTTTTGAAAAAGACCGACGCGGCTCTGGTTTATCCCGATTCGTACAGGACGATAGCGAAAAAAAGTGGTGTTGGTAGCAATTTTTTTGATAAATTGACGAATAAAACGTCGGAAGCTGTCCATTTGAAAAACTGGCTCTTCAAATAGCCTCAGAAGTTGCCTGTAAAAAGTAGCAAGCAGAAGTGTAACAACGACATGGAGAAACCGTACAACGATCTGCAGCGCTAGGACAACGATCTGAAGAAATGCTATGTAGAGTTTAAGAAGTTTGACGACGATCTGGAATAGTGTGACGATGTCCTGAAGAGTTTGACCACGGTCTGAGGAAGCGCAACGGCCATTTCTGAAAGTGCGACGACGATCAGGAGAGAAATGATGATTTCCTGAAGAATTTGACGGCTATCGGAAAAGGTGAACGACATTCTGAAGCAGTGTGACGATGATCTGAAGTAGTGTGGCAACGAGACAAAGCAGGGTGACGACGATCTGGATAAGGGCAACAAGGTTTTGGAGAAATGTAACTTTGCTTTGAGAAAATCGTCGACTATAGCTTCCATTTAAACCTAGAACATCCAAATTGGCGCAGGTCAGAGAACACGCTCCTTGTAGAAACGTGTGCCTCCTCAAGATCAGTCCCCAGCTGAACTCGTCGCCCGGATTTCGAAAGAGAGAAAGTGTATGTACTTCGAGGGGTGTGGATGGGTCCTCAAAGTTTAAGTGGCGTCAAAGATGGGCCCCCAACTAATGTTTGCTCACCGCTTTTTTAGGGTCGTCGTCTGCGTACTTGGGCCAGGGAACGGCCAGACGGGGTCAGAAAGTGGCCAGCCGGAAATGTGATACTTAAATGAGTCGGTTGCGCAGATGACGAACAACTGCTAACAGTTGCCCTTTAATGATACCATAAACCATAAAACGCTCTCAAACTTTTTTACAGTTACTTATTCAAAAAACCATATCGTCCTTGTTTTGGCCTAGCGATTCGATTAGGGCTATCCCCCGAGCTGGAATGATTTAGATTCTCTGACACCATGATTTTAGAGACAACTTTCCGTTGTTACGATATGCAAATTTTTCGATAGGGGAAGACATATTCTTATTCACGCTTACACCATCGCGCTACGACGGACCACTCCTTTCCCACGTCTTCTTTGCGTCGCACCCTTTCCGGAGCGAGCGATTTTTCAGTGCTTTCTTTATATTTTTGCGCTTGTTTCAACTTCTTAAAAGATTTAGGAATAAGTATTTTTTTAAATTGAACGGAATTCATAACGAAGGCTTACATTGGTTTCTTCCTGTTCTTCTCAGCCTTAATCTTTCTAGGTTTCTAGCTCTGAAGCGTTCCTTTGAGCTTTTTGGAACAGAAATGGCAGCGTACACGTTATACTAGAATACTAGAATAGGGTATACGGTAGAATGCGAAATTCGGAAAATATTACAGTAGGATTTTCAGATGGACCTTATTTAAAAAGGAGGTTTAATAATAGTACGAACTCCAGCCCTTGACAACCAAATTTACAACCAATGCATTCGTTTAATACCTCGCACATTCATGCTACGGTAATTTATCGTACGTACCAAATTCCGCCTACACAAATTTCCCTAAATTTGATAGCCGTTCCCAGGGGCGTACACGAACCCGATTTTTGGGGGGGGGGGCAACTCGAAAATTTTTTGTGACCCCCCGTCACCACTTTCTAAACATTCAAAAATCGCAGCTATAACAGCGCCGCAGGCGGCAAAAAATCAGGAAAAAGTGTTAGAAACGCTCAAATTCATGTAAAAAATCACAAAAAACGCGCGACAGGCAAAAATTTTATATGGACAGTTGACACACAAATGAAAAACAGCGCCGCAGGCAAAAAAAATTTGGAAAAATAGGCTTCATAGAAGTAAAAACCGTCTTAAAAACAGTAGTGAACAGTGCCGTAGGCAGAAAAATTTTTATTGAAAAAATCATAAGGGTCCCCCTTATGAACTTTTCGGCCTTCGGCCGATTTTGGGGGGCAACTTGCCCCTGTTCCCCCCTCGTACGCCCCTGGCCGTTCCCCATCAGCAGCTATGCAAACGGCACCATAGATCACCGGCGGTCATGGTGCCAATTTGCGAGCCTTGCGATGGCGGTACCCCGGGGGTAAACATTGGTGTACGGGCGATATGGCAGCCAGCACGAGGCAATTTGGAGTCTGTTCCGTTAGTTGATTGCCCCAAGGGGGTAAGGGGTGCCCTGGGGTGGTGGGATAAATGGCACCATGGTGCCGCCCCCAACAATATTATCCAGGCGCGTAAAGAGGGGCACGTCACTATTTGCATCGTTGAGCTGATAATCCTATTATATTCATTTTTTCAGGGCTTTTGCGGATTTTATGCTTTTTTACAGGGTGGCCCGAAAGTTCCGCAGGCACTAGCCGTCTTCAGCTTTCTCATACGATCTTTTACGATTTAGGTATTGATCGAAAGCTCTAGGCAAGCGAAGGAGATATGTTATCTCATATTGTCGAAATCCGCAATATTTTACCAGATTTTTTGCAGTTTTCATGCAAAAGTGACGCTTTTTTTCTTCCAAAACTCAAATGTTGGTAATCCACTTCCGCTCTGTCCGAGCAGTGTTTTCTCAAATGGCCTTCCAAAATTTGTCGTCTCGCTGCCAGAAAAGGCCCGAAAAATTTGCAAATTGATTTTTTTTAATAAAAATCCTTCACTTGTAAGACATACCTCCTCCAACTTCCTCCTCTTCCTCCTCCGACCTCCAACTTCCTTAATTTACGAAAATAGTGTCGAAATCGGGACTTTTCTGCATGTTTATCGACAACCGGTCAGCATCTGATTCAAAAATTACCAATTTTCGGAAATTACTTAAATCCGGATGTTAATTACAAAAATGTAGTCTAAACCTGCACCAAAAATCCAGTATTTTAGCGATCTTTCGAAGCGTTCAAATGACTAGTTGTGGTTGCGTTATTAGTCGAGTTTTAATTTTGCTTTGGCCAAGCTGGTTACGTCCTCATACGGCTTTGTATTTTCGCGTAACCCTGCTCATAACGTGCGTGAGTTACGTTTTTCGCTTTGTCTTTTTCCAGCGCAAAAAAGCGCTTCTGCTTTCTGACATCACCAACTTCTCCGATTCAACGATCAAATTTCTCAGGAGACATTCTGTTTTGTGCAAAAATCTGTGCGATTCGTGCCTCCTAGCGGGGGAAATTCCATAGGAGACCAGTCCCTCGGTGGTCGCGGAACGTAGGTTTCGCTGATAAAAGATAAGCCGGGCGCGGGCGGGGGGAAATCATTACAAGATTAATCCTTCCTGAGCCCCGCCCACTCGCAAATCACCCGGATTCGTGAGCTCATTTCGGGCACTGGTGTGTATCTGCGGATCACGCGAGTGGTGTGATAATGCTACATCTTTAGGGTGGAGTTTGATCAAAATTTTCACATTTTAACGGACAGAAAACTTATTACGTTTGGACTACCTGTAGATGCTTATTACAAATGCAAGCTTTCTTCTGATATCCATGTCGACGCGTCAATGATAACCTTGTTTCACGCATTGATGAAAATTATGCTCTCAACCCGCCTTGTTTTGGATAAAGAGATCCTTTATTTAAAAACTAACATAATTACCAAATTTAAATTTATTTAATCCGTACAGAAGGCCCTTTATGATCCTCGGATCAACTTTTTTCGGCGTAAGCCTGGATTTTTCTATAGATTGCGGATGCGCATAGATCGTGTTTTATATTTATCCTTATCCCATTTCCATCCCCTTACCCCTTATCCTTTGTGAGCATACAATTTTTCCCAATCCAATTAAGACTTACTTAGATGAAAAAAAAATGATTTTATGGATCTGAATGCCCAATTCTGCAGTTTTTTAAAGACTTTTCTAACTTTTTCGAATTTCCTTCGTCCTTAAATAAAGTTAAACCTGACTGTGGGCCAACCTGAACGCCAGGAATAAGTTGGATCCCCTTCCCAGGAAACCTAAAGAACCGTCCAATTTCCTCCCCAAACAGACCATTTAATTTTTATGAGTAAAAAATCAACAACTGGCCAATTTTTTTCGGGAACAAGCCTTACCCGATATCCGGT
>CATQJA010000855.1:0-13321 GCA_958295435.1 Mesorhabditis spiculigera
GAGTGTTAGTTGTTTTCAGTCGTATGTAGACGAGCACGTCAGCGGTGATGCTGAACACCGTCGCTTCGAATAACCCCCGCTCAAGGGCGTTCGAAAAGTGAAACTGTAATTGTTGTAGCTGGGGCTGTATTTTCAATCGAACCTGGAACTCGTTGTCCCAATTGTTTCCCCGACGCAGCTCCAAATCCTTAGTTATATAATCCCCACGGAGTAGCCAAAAATCGACGCCCTACAATTGAATGTGCTAATGGCTCGTGAGAACTGGTTCGGTTAAAATGTTCCAGTATATATCCTATAAAACATTTTATAAAACATAAAGTATGGTCAAATTTCGTCTGTTTTTTTCGAGCACATCACCGATCAGCAGGGGGCAAACCAACGAGCTACCACCATCAACGCGTACGCTTTGGCCGATAATGTAGCTCCTTGCAGACAGTTGCATTCTAGTTTTGGAGGAAAGCTACTGTCACAGTACCGGGTGGGGCAAAAGTTCCAAAATTCCAAAAATCTCTTGATTCCAAAAATCTCGCGTGATTTTGGCCATAAAACGAGTTTTTACGGTCTTCATCCCGTAAAATTGGGCGAATTTGCAGACAACCAGATGGAAAATAAGAGTTCGTGGGCAAATTTCCGTCAGCGCACGATATTTCGTAGAACGGGGCCCGAGAAGGCAAGGTCTCGAGACCGCGCGGCACGCAGGTAATTTGGTCCATTTTGGTCTCGGTTATTTAAAATGCCCATGACGATGTTTGCTTATCCAATGCTTGATTATGGAGGACTGTTGTATTTCATCTCAATCGCAATTTTTGTGTTTCTGATCTCTTATGATTTAAAATGCGCCAAAAACCCGCCACCCTGACCCTGGCTCACTAGAGCGGGTGGGGTTCAAGAGGCCTTTGGGAAGCCCCCTTTCCAGATCTTCCGTAGTCAACTGGTAACCGCCTTGCCTCCCAGGTGGAGGGTCCGGGTTCGGACCCGGTCCGCGCATTGTTCTTTTGCTTTTTGCTAATTTTGCGCAGCACATGTAGCGCGTCTCCAGATTGTGTTTTTTACTACACGCAGTTGAGCCGGTTGCTGCCGTCGAATTACGGAATACCGGTTTTTTAACAATTTTTTTTTACTAGTGTTGTTTTTTATGAACTTTTTTCAGAAATTTATGATTTCGTTGAATTTCATTTCTAGGATGTACGTAATTGCCTGTGCAAAACACAATCTGGAACCGCGCCACATGTGCGGCGCAAAATTAGCAAAAAGCAAAAGAACCCGAACCCGGACCCTCCACCTGGAAAGCGAGGCGGTTACCAGTTGACTACGGAAGATCTGGAAAGGGGGCTTCCCAAAGGCCTCTTGAACCCCACCCGCTCTAGTGAGCCAGGGTCAGGGTGGCGGGTTTTTGGCGCATTTTAAAAGTTTAATATCTTAATTATTTAAGCTCGGTAGCAAATTCGGAAAACGAGGCGTTCTTCAGCATGGTCGGTTCCATAACTGTGCCAATTTTCAGCCCGATTCGTGTTGCGGGTATCTTGGACTTCCCTAGTTAGTAAGATTCAGGCAGCTTCGTATTACAGACTTCCTGCGTTTTTTGGCTGATGGTCGGGGACTATCACATGCTGCATCGAACTGCACGTTATAGCGAAGATCAAAAGAAGGATTTATGCGCATGTTCATGATAATTGATTCATAGAAAATAGCATTTGAAAAAGCTATTGCGATAGATTGATTATTTCTTCTCAAGCACATCGCCGAGCAGAAGGGGGCACACCAGTGAACTGCCACCATCGACACGGATGCTCTGGCCGATGATGTACCGGGATTGCACGCTGAAAGCCGCTAATTTTTGAGATTTTTCCCGGTTCGTTCTCTCTCCCCCCTCTCTCTCTCTCCCTTTCTCTCGCGGATGAAATCAATTCCTACCTATCACTCAAAAATCCCGTGATGTGGGCGATGTCTTCCGGTTTCCCGAAGAACCCAACTGGAATCATGTCGAAGCGGCTGGAGAGGGCGGTTTCGACCTAAAAGTTCATTAACGGGTTAGGATGTATCGATTTCGAGTGATTATGCTATTGAGTTCCTCTTGTTTAGGTAAAACCTACAAAAGTAGTGGGGACTAACCTGGTGCATCACTTCGCGCGTAGCGCCCTGTCGTTCCATAATCTTGGAGGTGACTGCTCCGGGCCTTAAAATGGTATTTTTTTAATTTACTCTTGCCCTTACTTGACTCCATTGACCCTTATTCCCTTCCGGATCAGCTCAAGGGCCAGGCTTTTCGTCAGCGAGTCCAGGGCAGATTTGGACATCGCGTAGTACGGGAAATTCGCCTGAAATGGACAATAAATTCATTTTTGCCCGGCAATTTTAGAAAAATTGATAAAAACGTTCACTTACCGATTGAATATCAGAAGCGACGATTGAGCTAATGTTGACAATTGCTCCCTTCGTCTTTTCGAGGTGGGGCGTGGCTTCCCGGCAAAGGTAAACAACGCTACAATCTTAGATTTTTAAGAGAACGTTGTTTGTTTTTATTATGTACTATATCAAAAAAAGATCTATTGTATTTTACTTCTCTAGAATCCAAACTATCCACTTACCAACGCACATTAATCTGGAAGATATAGTCGTAGCTAT
This sequence comes from Mesorhabditis spiculigera, assembly GCA_958295435.1. Classification (NCBI taxonomy): domain Eukaryota; kingdom Metazoa; phylum Nematoda; class Chromadorea; order Rhabditida; family Rhabditidae; genus Mesorhabditis; species Mesorhabditis spiculigera. The sequence goes on from CATQJA010000855.1 coordinate 2,626, forward strand.
CGAGGCCCTGGGTCAACACTCCAGGCTGTTTTCCGCTCATCTCCTTGTCCGTTACACCGGCATTATTGACCTAAAACGACCGAACAGGTTTCTTTTCATAAAGAAAAATTACGAGAACGTCCAGCTTCCCGAAATGGGCCACAGCATCATTGACAAGTTTTGACATGAATGGCTCCTCGGTCAGATTTCCGGCAATTGAGAGAATATCGCTCTCCGAGGCTCCGGCTGCGACACATTCTGCCTTGGTTTCCTAAATCTTGATTATAAAATCGAAGCTAAGTAGGTAAGGTATAATGAAAATCAACGATAATGGTAGAACTTTATTAAAAAATAACATCCATGATTTTGGTTTGAAGCAGGTTTTTGGTCGCCAGAACTTACTGCCAGGGCTTCTTCACTCCTTCCGGTGAGCGTCACTTTAGCGCCCCGAGCCGCAAAATGAACCGCGATACCGCGACCGATTCCATTGCTCGATCCTGAAAATAATTTTTCATTGATTTTCCTTTATTAACATACCGGTGATGAGCACAACTTTCCCTTCAAATTGTTTGGCCATTTCCCTTCTTAAATTGGCAATACTGTGTTTTATCGAAATGTACTCGCATAAAAAATGAAAATCCCAAAGCGGTCTGTCAAAAGTAAAAAATGTGAGCTGAAAGCGAAGGGCGGTCGTCCTATATGCCAAACATTGATCTCGTTGGACCCAGACGAGGATGACATTGGGTTGTGGGGAGTGTGTATGGCCAAAAACCGAGCAGAAAACGGCACAAGAGCAGCATGGCTCCGCACACCAAGAAGGCCATTTCCCCCGGTTGAGGGCTTCTCTTTGCCTGTCTAGTTTCTAGTCTCGGTGCGGGATCTCGTGGAGAAGGAAAAGGAAAGAGAGAATGCGGAAGAGAGAGAAAGAGAGTCACAAATAGACAGAGAAGCGCAGGAATACTAAGGAATGAGCAAAGGAACGATGGTAAAAATTCGAGGGGAACAAATTCGCGTCGACTGGGACAGAGCTGCAAAAAATATTGAGATTTCTGTGCTGATATCTGCGTCGTTGTATCAACAACCAAAAAGGCAAAAAGTGAAAAGGAAGAGGTTATTTAATATTTTTCCACCCAGCCGTATTGATCTTTATTGTTTTATTTCGTGTCGATCGTCATCAACTGATCGCCAAGCAGCAGCGGACAGAGCAACGATGTTCCCCGTCCTCGCGAATGCTTTGCCTGATGGTATACCGGGATTGTACGCTATAAACCAGGATATTTATCACTCTCTCTCTATCTATCTATCTTTCTCTCGCTCTATCTTGCTCTCTCTCGCTCACTTGCTCCCTCACCTATCACGCAAAACGGCAGTAATATGTGCGACATCTTCTGGTTTACCAGGGTAAACCAGCTGGTATGACGTCGAAGCGAGCGGCCATTTCCGATTCAACCTTGACGATTTAACTATAATCCGTATTTTTTATCAAGAATAACCTGACCTACTATTACCTGCGTTGCTCCTTGTCGTTGCATGATTTCTGATGAAACGGCCCCAGGCCTAAAAGGTCCGAGTTTTAGGCCAAAACTAGCAATTCTTACTTGACTCCGTTAACTCGAATACCCTTTGGAATTAGCTCAAGTGCCAAGCTTCGCGTCAACGGATCCAGCGCCGATTTTGACATCCCGTAGTAGGGGAACTTTACCTAAATTCGCCTAGAACCGCCTCAAAAATTGACTAACGTCTGAATTTCAGACGCACCGATCGAGCTAATACTCACGATTGTCCCTTTCGTCTTTTCTAGGCGAGGAACGCCTTCACGACAGCTAGCTTCTAAAAAGCGCTAAAACTTTGTTACTTAAGATCGCACGTTAAGTTGGAAAATATAATAGAGACTGTCCATGCCCTGGGACTCAATCCCTAGGCGTTCCCCACTCATCTCGACATCAATAACACCCGCGTTGTTGATCTTTTGACAAAAGTTAAGGTATCACTTTATAGGCTTACCAAATGATCGAGTCTTCCAAAGGGTTCAACAGTATCCTGGACGAGCTTCGACATCAAAGGTTCTCCTAGGAGATTTCCGGCGATCGATAGGATGTCATTTTCTAAAGCTCCAGCCACCATGCATTCCCTGTTTTGCTTCCTAAAACGCATTATGGTATGGTTATTAATGAGCTTTTGTTCTTCACCCGATATTACTTTCGGTTAGAAATAAAACTTACTTAAAATTTAATTTATCTGCGCTTTATTATTAATTAAGCGACTTTACTTGTAAGGCTTCCGGTGATCGTAACTTTTGCTCCATGAGCCGCAAAATATCTTGCCATTCCGCGACCGATACCATTGCTCGACCCTAGGGCAGTAATAAATACCTATCGTAATCGATTACCCACCTGTGCTTAGCACAACTTTGCCTTCGAATTGTTTTGGCATTTCCTGAAGGCCGAGGTTTCTGGTAATTTAGCGTAATCTTCAAGTATGTAATACCGTGAATCAGCAATGATCAAGGATTTGAACGCTCACAAATGTTATAAAGATTATCGAAAAAGCTGGAGAAAGTTCTAAAAACGTTTCGATTTAGAAAATTCACCGTAAATCTTAAAAAAACTGGCATCCAGGCACGTCCGCGCGCCTACTCAACGCTCGCTCAACCCCGAACAGGCGTGGCTGCCCAAAAATTGACAACATATTGACCAAAACGCGTAAAAAGTGAAGGTACGATAAGTGTTTTCGCACAATCATTTCTAGCAATTGCATTACAGGAGAAAAATAAGGCCGTGAAAACGGAGCAAATGCAGAATAATCGGACCAGTTTTTCCTCGTTGTTGGAGGATTTTGCGCGGTTACCTAGTTTACCGCTTGCCAAAATCTGGATTTTTTTTTTGTCGATGCGATCATTTCACATTTAATAGATCTTTATTGATTAAAAACAAGAATTGACGGACTTATTGGTCCGTTTCGAGCTTCTGGACAGAGGATATCTCTTCTCCCAGCATCATCGGGCAAACCAACGAGGTTCCCCCATCCACGCGAATGCTCTGGCCGATGATGTAGCGGGATTGCTCGCTAAAAATTGTATTTTTCAACGTTTCTAATGAATTTTTCCGAAGTTTCTGCCGTTTTTCTGAACAGACTTTGGTCGGTTGCCTCGCCGACTCAAAAGCTTTTCGGGGGCCGAACGAGGCAAACAAAAAATTCCGCAGAAGCATATCATCTAAGCCGGTAAAAGTGACAATCGGTTTGGTGGTTACCTACCTATCACAGAGGAAGGCGGTAAGATGGGCGATGTCCTCTGGTTTCCCGTAGAATCCAGCTGGGATCAGCGCGAAACTGCTCGACATTTTCTTTTCCAACTGAAAAATTGTTGGCTCGTTTTTAAAAAATATAATTTTTTTATAAAATCACAAATAATTTTTACGCTTACTGAATAGAGCTAGCATGATTTTAGGGTTTTCTAGCTCATAACTGACGTTAAAGGATTTTATAGGGTATAAGGTCTCTCTGCTTTGGTGCAGATTTTATGCTGAATTGATGAATTTCAGAATTGGTAAGTATCCATCTAACCTGCTGCAAAATTTCATCTGTAGCTCCTTGCTTTTGCATGATGTTCGAGCTGATCGCCCCGGGCCTGAAAATCCTTATTTCATTACGTTTTGTCTTACTTGATCCCATTGACTCGAATACCCTTTCGAATCAGCTCAAGTGCCAAGCTTCTCGTCAGCGAATCCAGTGCCGATTTTGACATCCCATAGTAGGGGAAGGCTATCTAAAATGTGCAACATCAGAGAAATCCGATAGTTTCCAATTTACAGCCTGAATTTCCGATGCGGCAATCGAGCTCATGTTGACGATTGCTCCCTTCGTTTTCTCGAGATGGGGCGTGGCTTCACGGGATAGAAAAACGACGCTAAATTACGACCACATCTTGATTTCAATATTTTATTTAACTAAAAACGTCGTTTGTTTGGTTTTAATTATCAAACATTTTAATGTATTTACCTACCATCGCACGTTAATCAGAAAGATATAGTCGTAGCTCTGCATATCCTGAGTCAAGAAGCCAGGCTTCTTGTTGCACATGTCCTCATCAGTAACACCAGCGTTATTGATCTATAGTTTAAAATTTAAAACTACCCGTAATTAAGATACCAGGAAATCCAGCTTTCCGAATTTTTCTACAGTATCGTGCACCAGTTTGGTCATAAATTCCTCTTCGGCCAAATTTCCGACCAGCGCGAGGATGTCGTTTTCCGGGGCGCCAGCTGCCACACATTCTTTCCTGGTTTCCTAAACAGCCCCTATATGGTATTTTAAGGTTTGAATAGGTATTAAATTTCGTTTTATATGATTTAACCTACATTCAAGGCGGCTTCACTTCTTCCGGTGATCGTCACCTTCGCTCCTCGGGCGGCAAAATGGACCGCGATCCCGCGGCCGATGCCGTTGCTCGACCCTGGTGGACATAAATTTTAGCATACTAAGTAGTATCATTAATCTGCTATCAACTACAAAATACGCCCATTAACAGGTTCTAAATACCTATCGTAATCGATTATCCCTACCTGTAATCAAAGCCACTTTCCCTTCAAATTGCTTGACCATCGTGAAGTATTTTTCTTCTAAAAACGAGGCATAACAATTAGCCATAATTTTGTTTAGAAAATTAAGATACATCGAGCATCATGGTCAGGTGAAGGTATAAAAATCAAGTTTAGAATAGCTATTATCCCTGGCGGTTCCTTGTGGTGCATGAACCGTTATATACCCTACGCGGAGCCCGGATCTCCGATGCTACCCACACCAAGGTCAAACCACCCAAAAACTGTCAGTGCAAAGCAGCCAAGCGGAAAATTGAAATTGAGATGTGGCCGCCTTGGGAATAGTGAAGCCCATTTTATCAAATCGACCCGCCATGTGGCCAGCCGCCGCCTCGATTCTACGGCTTTATTTTCGGCTGAAAAATCGCCCGGGACATAACGTGATAACGTCTACAAATTTGCACAAAATGGCAGAAAACGGTTTGTGTATCGTTACATCATCAAATTAAGGTTTATGGCTTGCCTTTGCATCATCATAGTCCGCACAAGATGATCATGGAAACACCTTGTATCATGAAAGGTGCGAATTTTCTTCAGTTTCTCGTACCGGAAACCCAAATATTTGGATTTTTTTTTTTGGTGGACGATCGTGGGCTGTAGTTTCGAATGAACTTGTTTTACATCCACACGACCCCAATTTTCTAGCTCGTTTCATCACAGCAAACAGATTTTTTGAATGTTGTTGGGGCCTGGGTTGTAGGATGTAGTCGCGAGCAGAATAGTTTTGTCGAGCTCAAAGAATTTTTACGACGCGTACTGGTTCGCATACTATTTTTTGGTGTTTACCTGACCTTTTTTTATGCTGCATATCATGGTTTTGATAGTTGCATTGTATGATTATCCATCGCCCTTGTACCTTTAAAAACAATATGAGCAGCATATGAGCTTGAGAGGCGCTACGAAGCGCGAAAATCGGCCCCTATCGAGGCCTAGGTGTTGACAGGGTGCCCCGCTGAAAACAGGACGAACGTCTCGATTTTGCGCTCCCAGGCGTTTTGAGACAGTTCAATCAGAAACCAGTCTTTATGCGACAACTTTGTTTAAGGTCGAAGCTTTTCAAAATCTCAATAAATACAGTCATCAATGACAATTGTCGGCGCCCGTTTTCTCAAAATTAGCATCTTTCGTTCGGCAATCGTATACGATATTGACGAAATCACGGTTCCAACTGCCAATATTGCCAATTGGACATACAAGCTTGCAACGCTGCCGTAGAACATGCAAATTGCGGTGAACAGGGCCTGAAACCACGATTTTCTTTGGTCTTCTTTAATGTCAAAAGTTTGTGAAAATTTAGAAACGGCTAACCTACATGCCAAAATTTACTCAACGCAAATGCAGGTCCTGTCCTTCCATGATACCGTACGGAAATTAGGGCATAAATTTGAGTATTGACACAGCAGTCGCTGAACCCGAGCAAGACACCGCAAATTAGGGCTATGGCTATGCTAAATAAAGGAAATTGTCGTGCTATTTTACGAGGCGATGCCCACCTAGGCGAGCCGAAGATCGGCTTATCATACGTTTTCTCGAAAGAAGCAACGCCTGGTAGATTTAAGGCTACCAGAGCATAACAAATAAGGCTAGCGGCGGTCCCCATCCACATCGTGTACCATCTACCAACTCGGGAGGACCATTTTCCGAGGAGGGCGAAGAGTAGACCCCCTAAAAGCTAGAGCTAGACATTCAAGAGAGAGAGAAAGAGAGAGAGATAAAAGAGAGAGAGAGAGAGAGAGAGAGAGAGAAAGAGAGCTCACCTGACAGTTGCCCAACACCAGTTGCAATGCTATTATACGCCATCAACTGATTCGTATTAATCGTAAACGCTTTTGTAAAGGACAAAGCAGTGGAGTAGACACCACTAAAGAATGAGTTCTCGATTCCAGTAAAAGCCGATGGAATTGCGATCAGCCACTGGTCGACAGTGCCCAGCATCCGGACGGTTTTCACTAGAAATTTCGGCTTGGTATCGGAGTGTCGTATAAATTCAATGCAAACGTGCTTCAGGCCAGAACTCACTTAATTCCATCCGGTGGCTGACTGCCGCCGCTTTTTTGCCGGTGGATTTCTGCTGGAGAAGTCCGAGAACGACGACACCAACGAGGGCAACGGCCGCGAAAGTTCCGTACAGGATCCTAGTCGTGCTCATCGAGATGTTTTTGTCTGGTTTTTGGCCGAAAACAACGAGTAGGTAGATGCCGCCGAGTACCATACTGCAAGATGCAAATTATGGTGGCTTGAGAGACGCTGGTATCAAGGTATCAACCTTTTTGGCCCCGTGCCAACCGATTACGCAATGAAAAGTTGTGAAGTGGCTTCAACCAACCACGACATGTAGAGCATCCAAAACACGTTGCTATTCCTCGATATCGTCCTCTCATTACTGTTCTCGGCAACGTAAAGCCCCACCGACGTCCACAACACTAATTCTGGGTTCATTTTGTCTGGATTCTGGCTCACACCCTCCCATGAAGCCCTCGAAAGCCGCGGAAGCATACAGGTAGTAGGGGTTCAAAAACAGGAACCCGGCCATGTAGAGGACGTACGGGAAACTGCCGAATATGATGGAGAGACGACGTCCTAAAAATCGGATTGCTTTTTAACGGAACTGGCAAGTCAAATTTGCGTAGTTAGGCGATAAAATTAAGTCTTCCTTGACCATTTCATTGCCTAAATTAGCCATCAACTTACCTAGGAAAGAAATTATCGGCGGTGCCAACAGATTCCCAACCAAAAATGTAGAATAGATGATTGTCTGACTAAATATTTAAGGGGTAAAGGGAGTGGAACTCCCTGACGATGAGCATTTTTTGTGGCGACAAAATCTTACCTGTAGTATCCTGCATGTTTGGCTATCCTTGGGTCGGTCTCATGCCGATTTTCGAGTACAGTTTCGACAATAAAAGCTTGAGAAATAAAAGCAAAAAAGACGAGCATCATCCCGATGCCGAGTTGAATGATGTTTAGAAAACTTCGCTCTGGCCATTGCATTTTCTGAAAATGGAAAAGTATGGGGAATGGCGAGTAATAACGGTGACACGTTAACGAGAGGGAGAGAGAGCGATACGGAAAAAGAAAAAGAGAGGGAACGAGAGAGAGAGAGAGAGTGAGAGAGAGAGAGAGAGAGACGTGAAGATGGAAAAAGCTGCAAATGATAGCAAAATCGCTATAGAGAAACTTAAGCAATTTAGCAATTTTAAAGCACGATAAGCGCACTAATGTTGAAATTACTAGAATCTAGCTAGAGGAGCTGTGTTTTTCAAAGCAGGGCAGCTCATAAAACCGGAAATCAGGGTTGGTTTCCCGCAATTTGCGCTGAAAAACGAGCTAAATATTGGGGAAGTGCCCAAAACAACAAGAAAAAATACTCACTGGTAACCAAAAGTGAGTACTATTATTCTTACTGCGTTCGGCGGGACTTTTTTTGGTCTCTGGTGGCGGGTGCGGGCAAAAATGGACAAAGCGAGCCGCGCCTTATCTGACCGTCACCGGCATGCCGCTGTATGGCTGGCGGATTGCAGCAGCATCAGTTGGAATTACAAGCGGTAGTAAATATTTGAAACAAGACTGCCTTTGGCCTGGAAACGCCGCTTTTATAAACCCTCGCTGAATCAGGGTCCGGGCTTTTGATAAAGTCAAAACCTGAGGAATTCTTTGGAAAATAGAGCTCGGTATGATGTGGCGGAATTGTATGAAGCGTAAGATGATGTATTTTTAATGAAAACATGAGATTCTCGTACGAGCTAGATATCACCTAGCCGGAATTCCTGTTCCGCTTTTCCAAGCAGCTTTTGATTCCGATTTTTGATTGTTTCGCAACGATTTTTGGATCCGTTAACCAAAAATTTTTTCGAGTCGCCAAAATTCTGTGTAGTGATCTTTATGCTTGAATCTAATACATAAAAAATTGGATGCGTTTATCAATTTTTTTCGGCTTCCCGATGGAAGCTACATCATTGGGGGGATAAATAAATAGTGGAGAGTTCGTGGAATTAGAGCGAGATCGTTCTGGATGCTGTGATGACCGCAACGCCGACCAGCGTCAAAGAATAGGCGACGGCGAGGAGGGTGATGTTGCGATTTCCCTAAAAATGGCATTATTTCTAAAAGATTAATTTATTGATTTTGTTAATTTAGATTTTTCAAGGATTTAAAACGATAAAATTCTAATTTTAAAGGGACGTGTATGGTGGAGTTTTCGGCTGGGATGGCTTTGGAGCATCATTAACTCGAGATTTTCAGGAACCGGCAAGCTCTGATTTTCCATGAATTTCTGGATTTTTGGTTGATTTCCGCGTCGCGACACGCAACGCGCAAGCCGAATGGACCGCGTAAAGGGCTGTGAATCGATTATGCATTGCGTCTCGCGTCCCGCCCGGCTTCGCGGGAAATTTTCTAGAGAATTCATAACCAGAAAAATCCAAGTAAATACTATTCCCTACCGTAATTTCCTTAAAGTACAACACACTCCACAGTGACACGACAAGCCCGGGCAGCATTGCCACGGTGGGGTAGGCGACGGTCTGAATTTAACAACTCCAGCTTGTAGCCTTTAAAATTATGTTTGTTTCGTTGTTTTCGAAGTACCCTAAAACCTCGTGTATAGGTCCTCCCCGTGTATAGTTCCCGGTGAAAATTTTCATGTGTACGGAGCATCCGTAATTCCGTATGACCGTCATTAGGTGTGTTTCGTTTTTTCGGTTTCTTGCAAATAACGCCGCTCACGAATGGTATTTTTGCAATTTTGATGGAATATTTGTTCGTATTTCGACTATTTCCAACAATTTGAGTGGTTTAATGAAAGAAATTGCTGCATGAGGCCCTAAGAACCGGCTCTTTTGGCTTACATAGCTTTTGGGCCGAATTGTACCCTACGCACATTATTTGGTGTCATTTGTATTAGTACGGAACCAAATTGTACCGGACCTATACACGCGGTTTTAGGGTAATAGCTAAATGTACATAGGTGTATTAACACCTACCGGCGACAATTTCTCATTTGCAATCATAAAGAAGCAAATTCCGGCCCCGAACATTAGCCCTCCGTAGAATGATGGGATCGTGATGATCTGATTGAGCTCCGGCTTTCCGCGTCTAGAAAGTGTTGTTATAATTATTTAATACACCCATTATAAATAAACTGAGATGTAGCTTACTTTGCATAAGTATATACAAAGAAAATTGTCGCTGAAGCTCCAACAACGCCGATAAAGAATGAGAAAATGTAGTCAAGTGCTGCCGTAGGGTAACCGCCAAGGCTCTAAGAAAAAGTTAGAATTGCTATAAGTCCCTTAATCCTTAAATAACAATAAATTAATACTTCTAATTATCATTACAAAATTTACGAAACAAAAATGCAGCCCAAAACTTACTTGCAAATAAGAAACTGGAGTGTAAAAAGACCCAAATAAGGTCCCGACGAGCAGGCAGCAAAGCATCGTTCTAAAAACTAAAATATTTTCGATGAATATGTGCTTACAAAAGTCGTTCGGTCAACGGTAGATGAGCCGCATTTTCGGCGACTTCTTTTTCTAGTTTCTGAGAGCCAAAAACTCATATAAAGTTACGTTTAGAATACCTTTTCCCCGGCATCAATATGTGCGGCAGATCCGGGGGCGTTGCTTTTGATGAAGAGGTAGAAAACGGCTCTAAATGGTAAAAATGTGTACAGTAAATGATATATTAAATTGTATCTAGTTTATAATGATCGGGATCAAGATCAACACGTACCCAATGAGTAGTAATAACACTCCAATATAATTCAACAGTTCGCTGGCCGGGAGCTGGGCGTCGACTCCGAATAGGCCGAATCTAAAAGTGCGTATGATTAAGGCGTATTCTTAAGATATCACAATCGTTTATTAGCTATGGATGTTCGATAGATTTTGGTGAGGCCGCGACGCGCACGAGGTAAGGCGTAGATACATCACGCAATGAAATGTTGGACATATGCATTGCGTCCCGCGTGCGTATCAGCGATAGCAATTCGTAGGCTTGTCTTACACGTCCCTTTACAACGAAAACCTTGTATTAGTGTCGCTTTTCCTTTAAACCTCACCGTGCTGTCGCCCAGCCCGTCAAACAACTCGATGTGTTCCATATCAAAATCGCTTGCGCCA